>JAVJIF010023745.1:0-67509 GCA_038442645.1 Agave tequilana
ATAATGCGCCTTTCTCTTCTTCCTTATTCTGGACCCGATCACAGAGCTCTCCTTCTCTCTGATTTTGAATTCTACCTCCCCCTCTTTTCTGATTTGGCATTCTTTTTATAGCTGCTGTTTGGTTTTCAATTTGTTGCTATCTCTAATCAATCGTTATCCATATCCAGGTAATCAATTGAATGAATTTAATTTTAATTTAATCTTTTCTTATCTCTGTCATTTGAGCTCGATCAATCTGCAACAGTGTGTTTGTGGATTAGGTTGGGGATTTGATTTAAGCTGAAGTCGGTTGGGATTTGCTTCTGGATTTGGGCTTTGATTTTGATTCTGAGATTTGGTTGTGGATTGAGGATTTGAAATTTAAATTTATTGGATACTCGACTGTTGGCAGTGTTTTAAATATCAGATATCGGCGATATACCGTTCGACAAAATTATGTACCAGATACCGGTGATATATCACGATATGGTACTAAATACCAGTTGATATATCAATAGTAAATATATATAAGACATTATTAAAAGAATAAGTTATTATCCAAACATCATATAAAAACTTTATTGAAATACCATAATGAACATAGAATAAATAAAACAATCTCTCAAGAAAAAATAATAATTATTATCCAAATAAGTAACTATAAGGGACGATATATCAGATATTTCATCTCGGTTATCGGCCACGTGGCGATATATCGACCAATATCGGTCCAAAATGATATCCGAAAATTTTTGTACTTATCGTATCGTTTTGGATAAAATACCGGTATCTCGGCAGATATACCGGTATATCGGCCGATATTTAAACAATGACTGTTGGTTTCATCCACCAGGTGTTTGTTGATTTATCTCAATGAACTTGAACTTGTCCTTTGACTTGGCTGTTGCTCTGCCCCTTGCCTCGGTGGTCCCTCGTGCTTGGTTGCTAACCCATGCGTGTCGCTGCCCCATTGTGCGCGACTGCCCCATTGAGCTAATCATGATCCCCAGCCATACAACAGACTTCTTTTGCTGAGCTATTGAAAGAGGATCTGAAGCCAATCTCATGTAAATCCTTCAAGTCATAAAATTACAATATCACTGCCATTTTCGTCAAATTTAATTCATAAAAATCATCTAATACGAGTGCCAAGTAGTAGAAAATCTAGACTTATCAAGTACCCCCAAACTTGTTTGCTTACCCTCAAATAAAATTTTGAAAATTGACTTTCTCTCTCTCTTTTTAATATTAATAAATCTGCCACTTTTGTTGGAAACACAATTGCATTGAGCACATTCAACAAGCCTTTAAACCTACAGATTACCCTGCAGGACGAGTTATAGTCTTGTGAGGGTTTGCAGCGATGCTACCTATAAACATCAGATTGTATCATTGCAATTTATAGATAAAATTCGAATTAAGGAACCGCCTTGCATAATGTATATCATAAAACCACTTAAAATTAACATGTATGAGTTTTTTAGAAGTCAAGTATTTCCTTAACTTTCAACAATTTTCAAGTAAAGGCAAACAATCTGATAAATAGTTTTCTTGTCATCATCTCATACTCACTTTTCATACTTCATATATTATACCCAAATTCAATCAAACAATTGCCAATTCAAGTTCATTGCTGACTAAATTACGAATTGATTAAGAGGCTAAGAAAACTTCAGCTTTGAGTTTTTTAAGTACTTGTAATTTGATTCAACATATCATACTTTCCCGATATTTTTGGTGTCAGAGGCCAAAATTATCACCTGTCTTAGAACTGTAAGGACTTTTAATCTCAAGGTGACACTTGCTTGGCGGGGGTGAAGAAAAAGAGACATATCCACAGACATTTTCTTTCTTATGTTATTGAACTTAAGTATTTATAGAATATCACACAATTCTCCATTTAGCTTCAATGTTAATTCACAATCTAATTAGACAACTCACCCAACTTTGCATGAAAAATTGAGATTAAAGCATCAGTGTTCTAAAAAACCCGTTATATAACTCTTTATAACTCGTTATATAACCTAACACCGACTAATCATTACGTAACAGGGCTAAAAAACATAATATTTCATAACTCTGGTTATTTTATCTATAACGTTCGTTACGTTATTAACGTAATGCACTGTAACTTACGTTACGGTGCAAGTCGACTTTTTATAAACTCCTCCCCCAAATTCACTCGGTCTGGGGCTAAAAAACTCCCAAAAACTTCTCTCTGCAACCTCGACGGCGGCGCTGAGAAAAAGAAGAAAAAAGAAAGATAAAAGAAGAAAGAAGAATAAGACCTACCTCTGTGATTCTCCGTCATGGTTCTCGCCGGCGTCGTCTCCAATCACATGTAAGCTCTCTCTCTCTCTTCTGTTTATGCTCTTTCCCTCCGATCTCTGGGGGAGAGAGTGAAATATCTAGGGAGAGAGGGCAGAGAGATAATTGCTAAAAATATTGTTGAGATAATATTATCAAGAGATAATTGCTAAAAATTACATGCTTGTTATCGTACTTGTTATAATTCAGTTATCATGCATGTTATAATTTGTTATGTTTGCGAACTTAGTATAACTTGTGAATATAAAAAATTATTGTGATACTTGCTAAAAATTGTTATGAGACTTGCTAAATGTGTTATATATTATTTTGATATTTTAAATTTTTTAAATTATTTTTCTATTTATAAAAATCTTAAATATACTATATATATATTATTTTTATTAAATAAATATTAAATCGCGTAACTTACGTTATGCGTTACGTTATAACCTATATTAACATAACAAAGCAAAAGCGTTATCGATATGTTATCGTTAGTTTAAACATTGTAAAGCATAACATGCTAATATAATAGGTAACATACAAAGATGATTAAGTCAAAATTAACTATTATCAGAAAATTGACTCTTACCTCAAAATACTTTACTTGTTAAGGTTACACTCTATTCTATTGACTCATAGATATTTTTTTGTGGCTTTTCTATAACATAGATCATTAATACAAGGCAGACTCAAAACGTGAAATTAATCTATAGTTTGGCTTATTTTTTATAAAGGCATTTTCCCTCCCCTAAACCTAAATGAAATACTGTCCTCAGTGTTTGAAATAAAATGCACAAGGAGAGTGGAACGCATATACTTGATATGCTGAAAGGTGATAAAAATTTGAGGGTCACCCCCAAACCTGGATTGAACATACCTGTGGACTTGCAATGACACACATGTTAGCCAAAAACTTCATAAAACTCAACAAAATTTGGTTGCAAATTTGGTTGCCTCCCAATAAGCTCTAAGTTTAACATTTTCAGCCAGACATAGTTTATTGTATTTTATTATCGATTTCGTTCTCTAGAACGCTTTCCACTTTCCTACTGTTTCCTTTTCATTGGAGATTTAAGTGTGCTCCATCCCTCCAATCTTGCATTAATTGTTTCTTTTGTTCTTCCTCAATTTTTTTCTTCCTTTTTTACGCTTTGTTCTCAATAAGAATTGAAGGGTAGGATTTGCTCCTTTCATATTCAAATCCACTGATTGGCATTTTTTCGTCGATCAACACCTCGATTTCATCATTTCTCATACCATGCTCCGATAAAAATCTGAATTCATCAGCAATATCTCCTCAAAATTAAGTTCAGAAGTTGCGATTGAGTTGGGAGATTTTGACATGTTTAGATCTAGGAATCTAGCTAATGAATTCAGCACCATTGGATTCTTGAAGAAAGAGGAGTTCATCATAATTTCCTCAAAACTTTGCTCAGTGTAATTAGGTTTAGTACTCAGCGGCTCTAGACATGGTTCCTATAGTGTGGATGACAACATGGTTTGCTTAATGAGAGGAGGGGTGAATTGTCGTCCTCACTCTCTTGGATCAAGTCTATCAAGTCAATAGCAAAGCAATCTTCATCTTCGCTAGGTCCTTGGGTGCATTAAAAATATTCAACTCGACTTCGTCATTACCAAAAGAAATGTCCATCACATCGGATGTACAGTTGATGCATGCATTGATTACTGCTGCTAAGAATGGACTACTTAGGATGATGGGAATCTGAGCGGGAACGCGTGTTGACTCCATATCAAGGACAATGAAATCGACTGAAAAATAGAATTCATCCATTTTAACAAGAACATTCTCAATCAACCCACATGGCATTTTCACAGAGCGATCAACAAATTGTAAGTGACCAGTATGTGTTTGAGTTCTCCAAAAGAGAAACTGTCATAAACCGAGCTAGGTAATAAGTTCACACTCACCCCTAGATCCAGTAGTACCCTTTCGATAATGATGTTTCTAATGACACATGAAATGATGGGAGCACTTGGATCCTTGAGCTTTGGAGGAAATTGATTCGTCAAAACTGCACTCACATGCTCCGTCAACATGACTTTTTTTAACTTGGGTCCGCATCCTACGTTTTTGTATGCAAAGATCTTTTAGAAATTTAGCATAAGATGAAACCTGTTTGATGGCATCAAGAAGGGGCAAATTAATTTGCATTTGTTTAGACAACTCCAATATTTCATCCATACGTGCACCTTTCTTGGTAAAGGGAGGAGTGTTGGCTGCTAGTGCCCCTATAAAGGGGCTTTTGGGATGTACGATGTGGGTAATTCATCCCCTTGTGTTTCTCCTTGTTATTTTCTTTATTCGAGTTAGGGTTTTCTTCTCTATTGTTCCTTCTTTCATAAACAATGATGGAATTTGGCCAGCCTCAGTACTCACTTGTCCGTTCCTAATTGTCACAGCCTTAATTTGCACATGAAACTAGCTGAATGATTGAATATTAGTAGGCCGAGATTGTTCCTTGGGGTTTTATATGGCTTGGTTTGGCAATGCTCCATGTCTCTGCTAGTTATTGCTTTAACTAGTTGACCCACTTGGGTCTCTAGTTTAACAATGCACTGTGTATGTGAATGGAGCAATTGCGTGTTCATTTCTAACCTTTGAGGGCTTCCAGCAGCTTGTTTTCAAAAGATGGGTTCGACTAAGGAGGAGTTGGTGCTTGCACCCTTGGCTAGGTGTTTGGTTAAGTTTGTTCTGATATGGAGCCCTAAATGGTTGAGAAAAATTCTGAGGTTACTGTGATTGGGGTCTCCAAGAGAAATTGAAAAGTTTCTCCAGTCAGGATTGTAAGTATTGGAAAATGGATCTTTGATTAGCCTAGAGAAACCTTGGGCTGCTTGAACTTGTTTTTGAACAAATTCTGAGTATTGTGCAGCCATGGGACAATCATTAAAAAAGTGGGTTGGACTGGAACAGAGAGAACGCACTACCTACTCTGTAGGAGGTGTGATGGTTGGGACTTGACCTTGACCTCGTCTTACAGAAAGAATTTGGTCCAATTTTTCAGTTAACATGTCTACTTTACTGTGGATGTTTGCCGAGTGTCCCGACTCGTAGAGACCACTTTTCTTTCGATGATGACAGATCAGATCGAGAAAAGAAAGCATGATGTATGGAATTGTCACTCAAAGTATCAAAAAGTTCTCATGCTTCATCCTCATTTTTTGTCATGAATGTGCTGTCGCACGATGCGTCTACCATTTGGCGGTGTGGTTCGAATAAACTATCATTAGAAACATTGGACCAATTGTCATTTGGGCACGACATGGTGGGGGGCACTTTCTCAGAGGTCCCTAAGTCTCTCCCAGGTCGCATGAAATAGCTCACCCAAATTTTGGAAAAAACTAATGATAGCTCTACGCAGGTTTGTTTGACCTATTGGGTAGTATTGCTTGAAGAATTTCTTTTGCATTTGATCTCAAGTTTGAATGGTCACATTTAGAGTCCCATGCCAATGTTTAACTTTGTCCTTTAGAGAAAAAGGGAAAAAGGTGAGCCCAAGTGCGTCATCAGAAAAATTTTGGACCTTCACGGTGGAACACACTTCTAACTCATCTAAGTATTTATAGGAATCCTCATTGTTCAGTCCATAGAATGATGAGAGCAGTTTGTTTATACTGGACTTGATCTCGTAGTGATTTGCATTCGTATTGGAGACACGAATGCAAGAAGCTGCAATGTATGTGGAAGGAGTGAAGTACGCCTTCATTGGCTTAGCAGTGTAAAGTTCTTCACCATGGTAATAGGTGGTGTTCTAAATCTAATGATTCTCTCAGGTTTGGGATTGAAAGAAATCAAATCAGGATTTTAAGACATTCTACTTAGCATACACCAAGTGATTTTTTTTTAATTAGCAATCAACAATCAATTTCTAAGAACTAAGATTAATCTTAGACACAACTAGACAATCCTAAAGCTCACCGATTAAACCCATCAAATAAGCGACTTGGTTCTTCTTCAAGGCCAGGTACTTACTATTTTCAGTTACCTTTCCTAGAGAAGGAAGCTCCTTGGTCCTCCTCCTGGCCAGGTACCGCCTCAATGGCTAAATCACTTTTTCTAGACAAGAAAGTCCTTTCTCTTGAGCTTGAAAGAGTTCACCAGAGTTATCGTACAACGAGTCCACCTAATTGAGTTCGAAAGTCCTTAGGGATCAACGTTTAGTGAATTTTATTTAAAAGACTTAGGTCAATGCAAATGAAGTTGGTGATTTTTGGGCCAAAAAAGGTGATGAGATCCCCACCTTATGTTTGGTTTGTGCCCTTAAAATGTGTTAATATGAACATAAATAAAATGCAATAAGTCATATGTAACAACTCAAATTCTGAGTTCTTAACTAAATGCATAAATTGTGTAATCTTTTAGCGCTATAACAACCTGCAGAAGATAGCAAGAAAAAAAATATTTTATGCAATCACCAATCTGCAGAAAACAACACAATAATTTCTGAAATGCAAACTAAATGATGCATGTCCTAAGAAAAATTAGTCTCTATTCTTGAAATGTCATTTTTAATTAGGTGCAAGTTATGATGAAATTTTTTTAAAATATTTTTTTAGTTAATCAAAAAAGAAAGATCTAGCTAGATTTACGAATACCAGAAACTAAAGTCCGTGCTTTTACTCTTCCGTTTAGCTCCCATGCTCTTGTTGTACCTGATAAAAGAAAGAAAAAATTAGTTTCTATCTTTAGTAAAGAAAACAAGCAAAAATCCCCCCGGCAACGACGATAAAATTTGATCGCTGATGTCGTTAAATTCGTAAAAATGATACAAATTAAAATATAAAACTAATTACTGCAAGCGAATATAGTAGTGAGTCCGAGTCGAATCCATAGAGATTTTTGTTGACTTTCTTTTCAAAGATAGTTGGAGAAAATAATTGATGTCCTTTTTTATTCTTTTTTGCTTATCAATTATCAAACTATTATCAATTAATCAAACTAAAGCAAATATCAAATACTCAAGAGAGATCAGTTTCAAACAATTCTTGGGTTTTTAATCGACCTACATCTATAGCTTGGAATCGTGGAATCGCACTTATGCATAATCTATTAACTCGTTATGCTAGAAGTACCAATATGTATAGATTATCTCGATGATAATAAAAATAATATTAATTAATGTAAGAACAACTTTTCCTAGGCATAGGTTTATCTCAGCTTAAATTTTAGTCATAACCTATCTCAGATTCAGTTACTCAAAGATTAAAATAATAACACAAGCATAATATCACTCATCTAAAAAAATTGGAATAATAATTACAGCAATAGAAATTAGATTTCATAACCTTATAATAATATTTCTACTCACTCATACTTTTTGCAAGATTAGTAAATGAATCAGTAAACTTCATTGCAAAAGTAATAATCAAAACAAGAATTCCAACTTAAAATGGGGGAGAGAGAAAGCGAGAAGGAATAAGAGAGGAAGAAAGAAAGCTCCTTTCTTCTCTGGATCTGAACCGTTGGCCCTCTTCTTCTCTGAACCGAGCTCTCTGATCTGATGCCGCAAGAGCTGCTGGTTTCAGATCTAATACGAGATCCCCTCTCTGATTCTGATCTCAACTTCAATGTCTTTTTTGATCTCTCCTCCCCCAACAGTGCGCCTCTCTTTTTTCCTTTTCTGGACCTGATCGCAGAACTCTTCTTCTCTCTGATTTTGAATTTTGCCTCCCCCCCCCTTTTTTTTCTGGTTTGGGATTCTTTTTATAGCTGCTGTTTGGTTTTCAATTTGTTGCTATCTCCAATCAATCTTCATCCATATCCAGGTAATCAATTGAATTTGAATTCATTTTTTAAATTAATCCTTCTTATCTCTGTTATTTGAGCTCGACCAAATCTGCAACTGTGTTTGGGGGTTGGGGATTTGATTTAAGCTGAAGTCGGTTGGGATTTGCTTCTAGACTTGGGTTTGATTTTGATTCTGAGATTTGGTTGTGGATTGAGGATTTGAAATTCAAATTTATTTGATACTCAGTTGTTGGTTTCATGCACCAGGTGTTTGTTGATTTATCTCAATGGACTTGAACTTGTCCTTAAACTTGGCTATTGCTCTGTCACTTGCCTCGATGGTCCCTTGTGCTTGGTTGCTGCCTCGTGTGTGTGGCTGCCCTATTGAGCTGATGATGATCCCCAGGCCATACAACAAACTTCTTTTGCTGAGCTATTGCAAGAGAATCTAAAGTCAATCTCTCGTAAATCTTGCAAGTCATAAAATTACAATATTACTGCCTTTCGCCTAATTTAATTCATAAAAATCATCTGATATTAGTGCCACGTAGTGGAAAATCTGGACTTATTAGATCCCTCCCACAGTTCTCTGTGTTAGCGGTATCAATGCATGGGACGCGCACCACGTCAAGCCCTCATGCACCTCCGTGAAGAGTTCTGCACAGTGTTGCACATCCTAATAGTGATCCCATGATTCCAACTGTTATGAAATCGCCCCACGCATCAAAGGATCCATCCCATGAAGATAAAAATGGGTTTCCATACATAGACATGCATTATTGTAGATCCTATTATTTCTCTTTTCTCTCAATCAGAGTTAAAACTCTAACAACTGAAAACTATGTACTCAATGTATATCAATAAATCTATATAACATAATCGAGAACCATCAAGATTGGTATCTCGTCATTGCACAAATTATCGTTCTTGTTTTTTATCTTGGTTTCAGAGCTACTCCTATACCATGTCGAGTACTCCTTCATCTTCATCTTCCCTCACCTCCATTCAAATATCTGTGCCTATAGTTACTCCCAATCCCAATATCCCTCACTTTCTAAACGTCAAACTCGACAAGGAAAATTACCTACTATGGCGTTTCTAGTTTCTTCCTTTTCTCAAACTCCATGATCTTGAAGGCCTTGTTAACAGAACTTCTCTGTGTCTAGTCCGGTTCCTTCCTTCTACCGAGAAGAATACTCAGCCCACTATCAATTTGGATACACTCGTTGGATCAAACTTGATTAGATGCTCTTTTGCTGGCTTATCTCCTCGCTCACCGAGACTGTTCTTGCTCATATTGTCGGCCTCACCACATCTCGTGATATGTGGTGCTCTCTAGAGCGAATCTTTGTGTCACCCTCCAGAGCTAGAGTGCAATAACTCGAATACTAGATGCACACTGTCAAGATGGGCACCTCTTCTATGTCAGAGTACATCCAGTCTATTAAGTCCATCGTAGACAACCTGGCGGCAGTGGCTAACCTAGTTGCCGACTCTGATATTGTCTCAACCTTGCTTAGTGGTCTGTCTCCCGAGTACGACTCATTCATCACCTTCGTCAACACACGAGTTGCCCTATACTGTCAGAAGAACTCATTGACCTCATGCTTAGCCAGGAGATTTATCGTGTGCGTGTTATCACTACACCAAACTCCATCGCCCTCATGTCCCCTTTTACGATTTATATGCCCCCCGCGCTTCAAGCTACCACTCGGCTCCACCTTTTCCTTTTCGTGGTCGTGGACATGGCTGAGGCAGGAGTGCAGTCGTGGTCGTGGATATTCCTTCCCATCACTACAGTCCGTCGGCGGTCGGCCTCAATATCAGATCTATAATCGTTTTGGCCACTATGCCAACCAATACTACAATCATTATGATGATTCTTCTCCTTTGGCTAGCCCAACTATTTCTCCACTCTTCTGCCAATAGTCCAGTCGATCCTAACTGGTATGTCGACTCTAGAGCCACTAATCACTTAACGTTGGCATGGTGAATCTGGTAGTTCACTCAGAATATCAAGGATCTGACAGAGTTCACATGAATATGGGATATGTTTGCCTATCTGTTCTACTAATGCTTTTTATTTTTTCTCCTGCTTCTTTTGTCTTGAAAAATCTTTATATGTTCCTGGCATTGACCGAAATCTTATTTGTTAGTCAATTTACTGTTGACAATAAAGTCCTTGAATTCTTTCCTAACTATTGCCTTATCAAGGATCTCTCCACCTGGAAACTCTCTTGGGGGGAGAACTTAAGGATGTCTTGCCCTGGGAACCATAACTTCACCACTTCTCTCAGGCTCTTCTTGGTGAGCGTGCATTATCCTCTGTCTGGAACAAGCACCTAGGCCATCCCTCCACCAGAGTCGTCTTCATATTTTACTTAGCATCAACTTTCTTTCTTCACTGACCATGCTGGTACCCATCTCAACATCGCCTGTCTGCAAGGGAAAAATCACCGTCTCCCCTTTTCATCATCTTCCTCGGTTGCTATTGCTTCTTTAGAGCTTATTCACTCAGATTTATGAGTTGCTTCTTAGAGCTTATTCACTCCGATTTATGAGGTCCATCTCTTATGTCCGCTGTAAGTGATCATAGTTATTATATTAGCTTTGTCGATCACTTCAGCAAGTATGTTTGGCTTTATCTTTTAATTAATAAAAGTGATGCTTTCTCTCCATTTTTCTTGAGTTTAAAGTACATGTGGAAAAAAATTGGGCGTCCTATTAAAGCACCCCAAATTGATGGTTGTGACGAGTTCATCAAATTCAAACCTTACCTGTCCTTTCAGGGTTTTGCTTATTGCTTATCCTGTCTACACACCAGTGCCCAAAACTACCCCACAGAGAAAGCACCGACACTTTGTAGAGACCGGCCTCACTTTTCTAGCCCGGTCACATATTTCATTCCACTACTGGCCTTATGCTTTTCAAACTGCCTCCTTCATCAATAGAATGTCTATCCCTGTCCTCCACAATCTATCTCCCTACTAGAAACTATTTCAGAAAGCACTCGACTACCTTTTTTTACATGTTTTTTTGTTGTGCTTGCTATCCTCATCTGTGTCCATACCAATGTTCTAAATATCGGATATCGGGATTGTATCGGATGAGGGTTTTTCATATCAGATATCGAGGGAGATATTGGGGACACTCGTGCATATCGAGCGTTCATATCAGACACTGTATATAATAAAATATGATAACCAAATGTTGGTTTAGTGTTATAGATATCATTAACTAAATAAAAATGATATAATTAATCTGCCTCTCTATATGTGAGCAAGGGGAGCTCGTCACACTTGGGAGGAGATCGTCACGCTTGGGGAATGGAAGGGAGACAAGCATCGTCGCTGTCAATTAACAGAGGAGAAAAATTAGAAATCTAGCCCTAACGATGCAAACAACACTTGTATAGTCGGGTGATGGGAAATCGAGCCCTAACGATACAAACAACACTACTATATAGTTGAGACGGGTTTAGATTCAATGCTGATGGGTTAAAAAAAAACTAATCCAATTAAAATAAATCCATATCTGCTGATTTTGTGCCGACTCATATCAGGCGATTTATCAACCGATATTTCAAATATTGGTCATTTTTTGCCGCAAACGATATGGGCAAACGAATTACCCATATTGTATCGACAGAAGACAAAAATGAGATATCAGCTGATATCTCGACCGACTTGGCGGATATCTCAGCTGACTTGGTTGATATTTAAAACAATGGTTCATTTCAAACTCATAAGTTTGATTTTTTGTTCAGTCAATGTGTCTTCTTGGGTTACTCGGCTTCACACAAAAGTTATCAATGTCGCATGTTCCCTCTGGTTGTATCTACATCCCCTGGGATGTGTTCGACGAGTCCTTTCCTTTCTAGTCTCTGCTATTCTCTTTCCACCTGCTCCCACACCCTCACTACTGTTCCACATCTCCATGTCTCTGTTACCCCCCACAGTTTAGGTTTTCTTCTATTGTGGGTCCCATCGTCGGCTCTTCTCCTCCACGACCACCTCCCTTACATACTCCACCACCTCCACCAGCACCCGTCGATGAGTCCTCGTCCTCATTCTCGGTCTCCAAGTCCTACGAATAACCACCATATAGTCACCATAACACAGGATAACACCAAAAGTCTGGCTAGCCACCCCGATGTCCCATGCCTAGCTGTCTCATGACCGACTTGGCCACCTCTCCTGACAAGCCCACATGTTTTACGCAAGCCTCTAAAGATCCCAAGTGGCGCCAGGCAATGGACACTTAGATGAACGTCTTGCTCAAGAATGGAACCTGGTCTCTTGTTCCTTACCACCCTACCATGGAATCTGGTTAAATCTGATTGGCTGCAAATGGGTTTTCAAAATTAAAGTATAAACCTGATGGTATTGATAGGTACAAGACCCACTTGGTGACCCAAGATTTTTCATCAAAAAATCAGATAGACTTTGGCGAGACATTCAGTCCGATCATCAAACCGATCACTGTCCGTACTGTGTGCAGTCTGGCTGTCTCCAAGGGCTGGCTTATTCGGCAGTTGGATGAGAATAATGCATTTTGCAGGGTTTTCTTACTAAGACGGTCTCAGTGTTCTAAATGGCGGCCACGACGGCTACATCGGCGGGGAAAATTTATTGGAGATAGGGATATATCGGGGATATATTGGGGATATTTTCAAAATCGGATGTCAAAATCAGACTGTAAATATACATATCGTTTTAAATTGCATCTCAATAAGACAATATATGCATAAATTATATAAATCTACATAAAACATCATACTTATATGTTTAAGATATACTTAACTCGATAACTTGCATTAAGTCTATGAATCCATAATCACTATCCAAGTGTAGAATCTTCAAAAATGTCACATTGTCACATCACTCGAATTACTCAAATATCTAACCTAGAAATTGGGTGTAAAACGCTATCTCGGGTCCAAAATCGTCGAAATTGCGGCCAATATATCGGGTCCATGCCTATTTATCGGTGATTTTGGATGAAAAACACTATATCGGTTTGGATGTGCCAAATCATTGCGGCTAGGTGCCGTAAACGCGATATCGGCGCAATATCGGCGTTATATCGGGGATATTTAGAACACTGGACGGTCGACATGAAACAACCTTCGGGTTCATCGATCCTGCCGGGCCTAATTATGTGTGCAAGCTTCATCGCAGTATCTATAGGCTCAAACAGGCCCCACGGCCTTGTTTTCTCGCCTTAACAGTTATCTAGTCACAATATGCTTTGTGGGCTCTAAATCTGACTCGTCTCTCTTTCTCCGACGGGTTGGGTTAGGCATTCTTCTGGTTTTTATCTATTTGGATGACATTATCACAGGCAACAACCCACATGCTATTACTCATCTTATTCATGATCTCGGCCGGGAGTTCTCCTTAAAAGATCTCAACCCACTGCTCTATTTCTTGGGCGTGAAGTATCACCGGACACCCTCAAGTCTCTTTCTCTTTCAGTAGAAGTACATCCGCTGACTTGCTTCTCAGACTCAAGATAGATGTCGTCAAACCCGTCAGCTCGCCTATGGCCTATAATCTCTCCAAGGTTGGCAACACCACTTTTTGACCCTTTTGTCTATCAAAGTACGATTGAGGATCTACAATACCTCAGCTTTACGAGACCCGATATTGCCTTCTTGGTGAACAAGGTGCCCAGTTCATGCAAGCTCCAACCAATGAGCATTGGAGCATGTCAAACAAATCCTCTATTACCTCAAATCTACCACTCCGCATGGCCTTTTTCTCTCTCATTACTTTTCTGTGCAGCTTACCGCTTACAGTGATGCTGATTGGGCGAGGTTGATCGATGATTGAAAATCCCCCATAGGCTACTGTGTGTTTTTTGGTATAAGTCTCATTTCTTGGGGATCGAAGAAGCAGCGCACGATGGCACGATTCAACACTGACTGAGCCCGAGTATAAAGGCGTGGCAAACGTTGCCAACAGAGGTCGTTTGTCTGTGGTCATTACTTCGCGAGCTTGGACTTCTGTAATCTCCCCAATAGTTCTTTGTGACAACCTTATTGCAAAATATATCTCGGTCAATCCTATCTGTCACTCACGCTCCAAACATGTTGAGATCAATATTTATTTTGTGCGGGACTATATCGCCAATGGAGTCCTAGATGTTCGGTTTGTGAGTACTGAAGACCAAGTAGCAGACATCCTTATTAAGTCTTTGAACTTACGGTTTTCTATGTTGAAGATCAAGCTCTCGGTTATTCCAAACCCACTTCGCATGCTTGCATGGGACACATGCATAGTCCTATGCACCATATCAAGACCCTCATGCACCTCCGTGAAAGAGTGCTGGACATAGTGTTGCACGTCCCAATCATGATCGCACGATTCCAGATGTAATGAAACCGCCCCATGCATCAAGGGATCCATCCCATGAAGATAGAAAACGTGGTTTCCATACATAGACGCACTGTTGTAGATCCTATTATTTCTCCTTCTTTCTCTCAATCCGAGTTAAAAACTCTAACAATTGAAAACTATGTACTCAATGTATATCACACACAAAGCCTATGACATAACCCAGAACCATCAAGATTGGTACCTCATAATTACACAAATCATCGTTCTCCTTATTCTTTCTCTCGCTGATCTCAAGTACTATTATGGTATCGACTCCAAATCTAACGTCTCCTACTTGAATTAGGTTGCATACACCTCTTCATTTATAGAGACCCATCAAAATTAAGTTTTAATATCCTAAATCGAGGCTTCTCCCGGCTCAGTAGAATTGGATCAGATATAAGTAGACTTCTCTTAATACTAATGCCCATGTGGCTCATAGGTCTTTGATAATTCCCGTAAATTTAAGTTACCAAGTACAAATAACTTTGATTATGGAAATTGCACCGTTATAAATTGTTAGTAATCAGCATCTCATACTGAAGTAAAATCTCCGAAGCACTGCACAGTTCAATAGATTGTGGACAATAGAACAACAATTGATTCATATTCTCAGTCTTGACATCTTTGGGTATCACATATTCACATTCACACACACAGTAGCAAGAAATTGTGCCCATTTTCCAAATCCATAACCTCATCTTTGGATGAATCCTGTGTTTTCGTAGCTATTTCTATTGTTTGTCAGAAAATGTTGGGCTTATGAGCAACCATCGGTGCACAGAGTTTGCTAGCAGTTACCTTTTGCAACTTTGCTCCTTTCCACGCAAAGCAACCCTTTTTAGTCCCTACTTACAGAAATAAGAAACAATGTGATTGTACCTACAACCTTTGGTATCTCCTGCATCGTCAAACTCCACTCTCTTTGGTTGGTAATCAACTTCAGTGGAATTATTAAATTCCACGGAGAATGTGATAAAGAGGGCACAGTCTATCCATGGGTCTTTAAGCAGATTATTTTTTTTCACCACTTCCCTTCTCTAAGGATACTCTTTGCTAAAGTGATTGATCTTCAAGTCCAAGATCTCACTCTATGTAGCTCTGTGCCCCAGGTATGAAAAGTCTGATTTTGACCTTAATATTTTACTCCATGAGTTCTGGTTATAACATGGGCTGAAGCTAAGTTCTCTGTGATCTCAGCCTGTGCATAATTTTCTTGTCTCTTATGCCTCACCCTTTAGCCTTCTTTTCTCAGCAAACCTTTCCAGTTTGCAAATGCACTCTCTTTTCATTCTAATTATTTCTTCCGCAAGGATGAAAGAGTCGAGTATGTTTCACATGCTTCTGATAGCGAATGTTGCCAGTCACTCTCAAAACATGCTTCTGATAGCGAATGTTGCCAGTCACTCTCTCGCACTATACTCTGTTTTTTTTTTGTATGATTTGTACTTCTGATTCTCTTAATCTTTTGAACACATCTAATGCTGACCCACACTTCATTGTGTAGTGTTGGAACCTTCTCTTCATTCTATAATTGTTAATTAATTTTTGTTCTTATGTTTCTGAATTTCCCTTTTTTTTTTGGTCCTTTGCAGAGCTTCCAGGTGTTCTTCTAGTTTCACGTAGTGGGAAAATCCACCTGCATTCAGGACTCGGCAGTATCCACAGGATGGCTGTTCTTCCGTAGAGGTTTAAGAAAAGAATGAACGAAAAAGCTCCCGTGACAAGACTTTTCTACATAATGCAACTGCCTCATATATGAATAGGATTTTTTGTGATCTCTCTGTGATAAAAAGGAATGTTATCTATCTCTGCAGACCTTTTATATATGTGTTTTATATATATTGTGAACAAACAATTGACATGTTTGTTTCTATGGAGGTGTTTAATTACTTCCACGTCTCATGTACAGTGATTGTTCATGTTTAAAAGATGTATTGTTTGTAATGCTCCGCTCCCGCGGGTATGGAGACGTTACTGCGATGTGTATACGCAGGTTGGAAATAACCTCACATATATGCGCTAAGCATCAATACAATCATGAATCAGAGTATGAAAGTACGTGTTGCATTATACATCTAACATATGAGTACAATTACAAAGTTATCACAAGATGTGACACAATATTATAAGAATATTACATCACCGATAAACGCAAATGCGAGAAGACAAAGAGATATACAATTATAAACAGTACAAAATGTTTACGAGTTAAAAAAGGAAAACTCGAGAGACGAGCAGGGGAAGAAAACGACTCTGGATGGTCTGCTGATGATTCACGTTTCTTCTGTGCATCTCTGATAAGCAACCGGGAAAATCTACGAGTTTCAAGCTCGGAGATTTGGACATGCAGATCCAGGGGAGTTAGAAACTTCTAACAAGTGGTAAGATGAGTGCCAAGTGGCGTATAGGGACAAGCACCCGTGTACCGATAAATTCAAGTTAAAGAGCATGTATTGAAAATCGTGTCGTTAGCACAAACATGCAGGAGTAGAAAAGGAGACAGTAAATAAAATAAATGTGGCAAACCAGTTATATAAGCCCAAATTATCGACCCGTGAGATTAGTACGTCGAAAGAATAATCCAAACAAGGAAACCCTCGCATATATACCTTATATCTCACGTCACTGTATCCTGGTTTCATATAACATGAAATGTCTCCTAAACTAAAAAAACATCATAAAACTGATAAAAACAGATAAAACTGACCTTATTCTGTTAGTATTTGGAGTGCCTCATATTCATTGGAGAAGAATTCAAGTTTTGACAGTTTCCTAATAAGGATCTGCCCTCATATTCATTGAAAAAGAATTCAGGTTCCGCCAGTTTTCTTATAAGAATCTGTCTTCTATTTTGGTTTGGATACGAGTTTCCTATTTCTTTGAGGAGGTGCTGACTTGAGTTCGTATTAGATTAGGATCATCCTAGGTGCCTATATAAACCCCTTGGGGTAGCCTTTTGAAAGTGCGTCAATTTCAATAGAAATTTTTTCCCAACATTGAGAGTTGTGTGAGAGAGATCTCCTTGTAAATCTTGTATTTCCTTCTTTGTTTTCAATAAAGATTTCTCCCCTTCTTTCCCTGGACGTAGGCACATTGCCGAACCACGTTAAATCTTGTGTTCCTTGTTGCGTGGTGATTGCTTGCTAGTGTTAGATCTTCTATGCTTCCGTTTCCACTGCCGAGTCTTCAATCTTGGTTTCTCTGTTGTTTAATCGGTGATAAATCATCAACAATTGGTATCAGAGCGATGACTAGCAAGACGACCACGACAACCAAGTTCGAGGTGGAGAAATTCAACGAGAAGTCCAACTTTCTGTTGTGGAAGATGCGAGTAACATCGTTGCTCGTGAAGGAGGGTACACACAAGGCCCCCCTTGGTATTGAGAAGAAGCCATCAAAGATGGAGGATGATGAGTGGAATGACATCGACTTTCGCGTAAAGGCGACGATCATATTGTGCCTATCAGATAGGGCCCTCTGCAACGTGATGAACGAGAAGACAACTGCTGGTCTTTGGTGTAGGCTGGAGAGCCTTTACATGACAAATAGTTTGTCGAACACGCTCTTCATTAAGAAGCAGTTATAGAGCCTTCAGATGAAGAAAGGTACGCCTATTCTAAACATCTCAATGCTTTTAATAGAATTTTAAGCGACTTGTTGGCTCTAGAGATTAAGCTAGAAAAAGAAGACAAAGCTCTTCTGTTACTCTCTTCTCTTCCATCAAGTTATGACCACTTGGTAACCACCATCATGTATGGTAAGGAGACCTTAGAGTTAGAAGATGTCAGGTAGATACTCCAGAACAACGAGCTGATAAAGAAGACAGATTCTACGGAGGAGACCTCAGGATTGTTTGTCAAGGACCAGAGGGAAGATCAAAGAGTAGAGATTCAGAGGTTTCTAGCAGTTTCTCTTGCTACTTTTGTAAGAAACCAGGACACATCAAGAAAAATTGTATGAAATATAAGGAGAGGCTGAAGAGAAAAGGCGACAAAGGTTCTAACCAGAGGAAAGTCGATCAAGCCGGGGTTGTCAAAGAAGCAGATGAGTATTCATGTGATGTCTTGACAGCTGAGTCAGGAAAAGATAAATACTCAGATGTTTGGTTGCTTGACTCAGGGTGCCCATACCTTATGTGCCCAAAAAGGGAGTGGTTTAGTACTTACAAGCCTTATGATGGAGGCTCTATCTTAATGGGAAACGTCGTCGTGTGTAAAATTGTTGGCATCGACAACATACATATAAGGATTTTGATGGACATGTTCGAACCCTCACGAACGTTCGACACGTTCTAGATTTAAAGAAGAATCTTGTAACGCCCCGATCCCGGCGATACGGGGACGTCACTGCGACGTATATACGTAGGTCAGAACTACCCTCCCGTATATACGCTAAGCATCAGTACAAACAAGAATCAGAGTACGGAAGCAAATGGTGCATTATACATTCCAACACATATATACAATTACAGAATTATCACCAGAGTGATTACAATATTACATGATATCATATCACTAATATGCGCAAATGCGAGAGTACAAGAGATATACATATATGAACAGTATAAAAGGATGTCCACATACAAGTATACAAGGAAATGTACAAGTATGAATAGAAAAAGGGCACTCACGAGTTTGCTAAGGGAAAACTCGAGAGGCATACAGGGGTCTGGAAGGATGGAGCTCCGAAAGGTCGGCTGAAGATCCACGCTACTGCTGCGCTACTCTGAACACACGCTCCTAGCTCCAAGACCTGGACGTGAGAATCCAGGGAGTCAAATGATACTCCCAGGCGAGTGTAGAAGCAAAACCAAGTGGTGAAGCAGGGTGAGCACAATAATGCATATATCAAGTGGGAATACTCAGGAGGCAGATAGGATAGAGCAGGTAAGAATAGATATGGCATGATAATCATAAAACAGGAAATTAGAATAAAACCAAGGACGAGCTACAAGGTAGTCATATCATAATACTTATAAAACATGAAATCCGATATAAAGTCCGGGAAAAGCAAATACGGTAAGGCACAGCACAAATTCATAGCTATTTAAGATGTAGGTTTTGGTATGCGTCCCATTCCACATACCTCTACTTACAACTTAAAGAGCTGGTTATTATGACACTTTATTATTACTCGTCTTACCATATATCTAGGTATGTGTCTCGGTATATATCCCAACTCGCATACTTCCATATATAGAAAGTCGAGGTTGTTATTGGAAATAGCGGTTGTATCAACGAACTATGTTTACAGTGGGTCCCGTACATACCCGGGACCACGGCCCAGGGTTGTTCCGTTGCATGGAAACGGAAACCAGCCGCAAGGCTTATCCAGGAGGAGGGACTTATGTATGCCCGTTAAAACTGGGGTGTAAGGAGCCAGCTCTCCCCTCGGTCCCCTGGAGTACCACAGGTCAGACCGGATATAGTGCACAATACCTAAAGCCACTGTAAACACGAACACATATCGATATCCGCATATTTCCCCCGACCCAATACAAGTTGGTCCATTTTAGGATTTAATAGTTTCATTGTCACTTTACGGGAAAAATAGGAAATGGACATGATCAGGAATAAAGAGTACAGAAGCACTATATAGTCAGGTCACTGCATGTAAAGCAGGAATACAATATACAGGTCACTGATCATGATACAGGATAACAAATCAGGATTCCCGTAAAGATGACAATCACAAGTCAAGTACATCATGCTGGGTGTAAAGTGATAGCATGATAGGATGGTGACATTTAGCAATCAATCAAACAAGTCAAGAGATAGATATTAGGTCAGTGGTAAGTCGTGGTCATAATAATAGGGTCTTGCCAATAGTGGCACGACAGGTAGTCCGGTGATACCATACTAGAGGTCAGGTGATACCATGCCAGATGTAGGTGATATACATGTGTTAAAAGTAAGCATGCAACTGATATGTCTGAGGCAATAACATGGCAATGATAACATAGCAGAAATCTAGAAGTCAACGACCACGAAGGGTCGGCCACGCATGGTATAAAAGCATCAAAAGATATATATAGACATGGAATCAAATACATGAAAATAGGAAATGAAATACTTATCGTTCCGACGAAACTGGAAACTCAAATAGAGATAAGAGAAGAGCGAGACTACTCGCATACAAGAAAGTAGCGAGTGAGAATACTCGCCTAAACCTCAAAGCGCCGAAAGATCCGAAGTCCACGAAATCCGGGGCACGCCATAAACTATGATATATATATGTAGAGTGAAGAGGAGAGAGAAAGAGAGAAGTGAAGATGATGTTAGTCAAGATACAAGTCAAGAAGTATAATATACAATATAAACCAAGTATAAGATCCAAGTTTGAGAAGGTAAATAACTGTAACAAACAGACAGAATTAGTCGACTAGGGTAGGATGAGTAGTCGACTAATAAAGGGTTAGTCGACTAACAGTCTGGTATAGTCGACTAATACTGGGTTCCAGAGAGTTGATATTCTGATTCAGGAAAAGTTAGTCGACTAGGGTCATAGGGGTAGTCGACTAACAGACATGACAAGTCGACTGATAGTTATGTTAAGTCGATTAAATCTGGGATACAGAGAGTTAAGGTTTTGGTTCAGGAAAAGTTAGTCGACTAGGGTCAAGGGTGTAGTCGACTAAGGGTCTCTAGTCGACTGGGAACTAATGTAAGTCGACTAATACTGTGTTTCCAGAAAAGGTTAAGTTTCAGCTAGGGTTTTATAGTCGACTAATCTATAGGTCTAGTCGACTAATCGACTGGAAACAGTAAACAGAACAGATTTCTAGGGTTTGTGTTTGATGGCTAAATAATCATGGATTGAAGACATAATTGAACATGATATGAATACACATGTATACTAAGAATTGACTAAGTCTAGATAAGTAAGATCACTCACCAAAGAGAGTGATTGGTCTCCATGAGGTGAGGGAGTGATGGTGGTGGTGATTGAAGGAGGTTGATGAAGAAGAAGATGAGCTTTTGTTGGAGTTGATGACCTTGTGGTGGCTTCCATGGAGATGAAGGAGGAAGAAGATGACCTTGTTGTTCCTTAGGGAGTTGGTGGTTGTTGTTGTAGTGATGGAGATGAAGAGGAGTTGGAGATTAGGGCTTTGGTGAAGAGAAAGAGAAGAGAAGAAAGAGAAAGTTGAAGTGAGAATGAATAAAGAAAGGAGAAGAAAAGTATTTATAGGTTTTGACTTTTGTGAAGGTGGTGCAAATATGATAGAAGAGAGGGGGGTTTTTGTAAAGTGGGGAGGTGAGGTGAGTGTCCTTCTCTTGGCCACTTGGCCGGCCATGGGGGAGAGAGAGAATGAGTGGGATTTAAAAAGGATTAGGTGAAAGTGAGTGGGATTATGTGGAAAATTGGAATTATTGGAAAATTGGGAAAGGCTTTGGTTAGTGGAGGAAGGAAAGAAATAAAGGAAAAGGAAAAAGGAAAATAAATTATAATGAGAAGATGTTTTCTTGGAAAGAAGATGAAATAATGGAAGTGGCGGATTCCCGGAACTGAGTCGTGGATGCTGAAATCTTTCGGGAAAATACCGGAATCGTCCGAAATTCAAGTATCTCGGAACGACCCGAAATAATTACCAAAAATCAATAATAATATATAAAGACCAATAGTGAAATCCGTTTGAAGAAATACTTTATAGTTTTAAAACTAAAAATCCTGGAATCAATAATTTACCGACTCCGTTGGAATTTTCATAAAATCCAAAATCCTCAGAAAAAGAATGTAGGTAGAAAAATGATTCTAAGGAATAATGTCTAAAGAATCATTTAGAAATTCCAAACCGTTTAAGAATTAAAAATTCAGGAATCGGTCAGCGGCACTGGCCGACACCGGTTTTGAAGAAATTCAATTTAATTCAAGAAAAATCCAGAAAATCACATAAATCTAATATATTGGAAATAATATTTGAAACTGAAATCGGTCAATTCTACACATCAGAAAGACTAAATCGAGGATATACTATGACCGGGCCTTCGGTTCAGACTAGGGCTGACTCCGAGTCCACGAATCCACATCCAAGGTAAAACAATCATATAAGGAATTCATAATACAGAATAAATACAGGAAACAAATCGAAAAAATACGACCGAAAATCTGAATACGCAACTAAGTACGTATTCCGGGAACGGGGTATTACAATCCACCCACCTTACAAAAATTGCGTCCTCGCAATTTCGTTAAGGGGTAAATTGAATACAAGGGGACAGCGGTGGAATTTATACCAATTAGATATGAAGCACTATAGGTAGGGCTCTCAAGTCAACTGAATAATAATCATACTCTGCATTTCCGGCTGATGATGTCGTGGCTGTGTAATAAATGAATACTGATGATGTCGTGGCTGTGTAATAAAGAAAACCCCGAAAATCCTGAGCATAATAAAGAAGACCGATAATTAAGAATCCCGATTGCTGTCCTCTGAAAGATAGCCAGATCAAGACCGATCTGGAGAATACCAGCTTCATAGAATTGGCCAAAGAGATCACATAATAGCTTCATTCTGAACCAGCCACTACCTCTCTAGTCTAGTCATATCTTAAAATAGTATAAGGCTTCATAAAAACCAAAACAGGGAAAGGATAGGAAGGATTTAGGAATCAAAGGAAAGATAGTCAAGGAGGGATTTGAAATCAAAGGAAAGATAGTCAAGAAATAGATAACTCTGCACTTGCAGTTGGAATGTATAACCAAGACTCATGTATTCCAGTTGCAAATCTCTTTACCATTGATTTGCCCTCTGGACGTACTGAGGAAGTTAGAGTCTAAGCTGACCTAAGCTCTGACGAGCCTAAGTTGACCTATGCTCTGATACCATCCTGTAACGCCCCGATCCCGGCGATACGGGGACGTCACTGCGACATATATACGTAGGTCAGAACTACCCTCCCGTATATACGCTAAGCATCAGTACAAACAAGAATCAGAGTACGGAAGCAAATGGTGCATTATACATTCCAACACATATATACAATTACAGAATTATCACCAGAGTGATTACAATATACATGAATATCATATCACTAATATGCGCAAATGCGAGAGTACAAGAGATATACATATATGAACAGTATAAAAGGATGTCCACATACAAGTATACAAGGAAATGTACAAGTATGAATAGAAAAAGGGCACTCACGAGTTTGCTAAGGGAAAACTCGAGAGGCATACAGGGGGTCTGGAAGGATGGAGCTCCGAAAGGTCGGCTGAAGATCCACGCTACTGCTGCGCTACTCTGAACACACGCTCCTAGCTCCAAGACCTGGACGTGAGAATCCAGGGGAGTCAAATGATACTCCCCAGGCGAGTGTAGAAGCAAAACCAAGTGGTGAAGCAGGGTGAGCACAATAATGCATATATCAAGTGGGAATACTCAGGAGGCAGATAGGATAGAGCAGGTAAGAATAGATATGGCATGATAATCATAAAACAGGAAATTAGAATAAAACCAAGGACGAGCTACAAGGTAGTCATATCATAATACTTATAAAATGAAATCCGATATAAAGTCCGGGAAAAGCAAATACGGTAAGGCACAGCACAAATTCATAGCTATTTAAGATGTAGGTTTTGGTATGCGTCCCATTCCACATACCTCTACTTACAACTTAAAGAGCCGGTTATTATGACACTTTATTATTACTCGTCTTACCATATATCTAGGTATGTGTCTCGGTATATATCCCAACTCGCATACTTCCATATATAGAAAGTCGAGGTTGTTATTGGAAATAGCGGTTGTATCAACGAACTATGTTTACAGTGGGTCCCGTACATACCCGGGACCACGGCCCAGGGTTGTTCCGTTGCATGGAAACGGAAACCAGCCGCAAGGCTTATCCAGGAGGAGGGACTTATGTATGCCCGTTAAAACTGGGGTGTAGGGAGCCAGCTCTCCCCTCGGTCCCCTGGAGTACCACAGGTCAGACCGGATATAGTGCACAATACCTAAAGCCACTGTAAACACGAACACATATCGATATCCGCATATTTCCCCCGACCCAATACAAGTTGGTCCATTTTAGGATTTAATAGTTTCATTGTCACTTTACGGGAAAAATAGGAAATGGACATGATCAGGAATAAAGAGTACAGAAGCACTATATAGTCAGGTCACTGCATGTAAAGCAGGAATACAATATACAGGTCACTGATCATGATACAGGATAACAAATCAGGATTCCCGTAAAGATGATAATCACAAGTCAAGTACATCATGCTGGGTGTAAAGTGATAGCATGATAGGATGGTGACATTTAGCAATCAATCAAACAAGTCAAGAGATAGATATTAGGTCAGTGGTAAGTCGTGGTCATAATAATAGGGTCTTGCCAAATAGTGGCACGACAGGTAGTCAGGTGATACCATACTAGAGGTCAGGTGATACCATGCCAGATGTAAGGTGATATACATGTGTTAAAAGTAAGCATGCAACTGATATGTCTGAGGCAATAACATGGCAATGATAACATAGCAGAAATCTAGAAGTCAACGACCACGAAGGGTCGGCCACGCATGGTATAAAAGCATCAAAAGATATATATAGACATGGAATCAAATACATGAAAATAGGAAATGAAATACTTATCGTTCCGACGAAACTGGAAACTCAAATAGAGATAAGAGAAGAGCGAGACTACTCGCATACAAGAAAGTAGCGAGTGAGAATACTCGCCTAAACCTCAAGCGCCGAAAGATCCGAAGTCCACGAAATCCGGGGCACGCCATAAACTATGATATATATATATGTAGAGTGAAGAGGAGAGAGAAAGAGAGAAGTGAAGATGATGTTAGTCAAGATACAAGTCAAGAAGTATAATATACAACATATAAACCAAGTATAAGATCCAAGTTTGAGAAGGTAAATAACTGTAACAAACAGACAGAATTAGTCGACTAGGGTAGGATGAGTAGTCGACTAATAAAGGGGTTAGTCGACTAACAGTCTGGTATAGTCGACTAATACTGGGTTCCAGAGAGTTGATATTCTGATTCAGGAAAAGTTAGTCGACTAGGGTCATAGGGTAGTCGACTAACAGACATGACAAGTCGACTGATAGTTATGTTAAGTCGACTAAATCTGGGATACAGAGAGTTAAGGTTTTGGTTCAGGAAAAGTTAGTCGACTAGGGTCAAGGGTGTAGTCGACTAAGGGTCTCTAGTCGACTGGGAACTAATGTAAGTCGACTAATACTGTGTTTCCAGAAAAGGTTAAGTTTCAGCTAGGGTTTTATAGTCGACTAATCTATAGGTCTAGTCGACTAATCGACTGGAAACAGTAAACAGAACAGATTTCTAGGGTTGTGTTTGATGGCTAAATAATCATGGATTGAAGACATAATTGAACATGATATGAATACACAGTATACTAAGAATTGACTAAGTCTAGATAAGTAAGATCACTCACCAAAGAGAGTGATTGGTCTCCATGAGGTGAGGGAGTGATGGTGGTGGTGATTGAAGGAGGTTGATGAAGAAGAAGATGAGCTTTTGTTGGAGTTGATGACCTTGTGGTGGCTTCCATGGAGATGAAGGAGGAAGAAGATGACCTTGTTGTTCCTTAGGGAGTTGTGGTTGTTGTTGTAGTGATGGAGATGAAGAGGAGTTGGAGATTAGGGCTTTGGTGAAGAGAAGAGAAGAGAAGAGAAGAAAGAGAAAGTTGAAGTGAGAATGAATAAAGAAAGGAGAAGAAAAGTATTTATAGGTTTTGACTTTTGTGAAGGTGGTGCAAATATGATAGAAGAGAGGGGGGTTTTTGTAAAGTGGGGAGGTGAGGTGAGTGTCCTTCTCTTGGCCACTTGGCCGGCCATGGGGGAGAGAGAGAATGAGTGGGATTTAAAAAGGATTAGGTGAAAGTGAGTGGGATTATGTGGAAAATTGGAATTATTGGAAAATTGGGAAAGGCTTTGGTTAGTGGAGGAAGGAAAGAAAAAAGGAAAAGGAAAAAGGAAAATAAATTATAATGAGAAGATGTTTTCTTGGGAAAGAAGATGAAAATAATGGAAGTGGCGGATTCCCGGAACTGAGTCGTGGATGCTGAAATCTTTCGGGAAAATACCGGAATCGTCCGAAATTCAAGTATCTCGGAACGACCCGAAATAATTACCAAAAATCAATAATAATATATAAAGACCAATAGTGAAATCCGTTTGAAGAAATACTTTATAGTTTTAAAACTAAAAATCCTGGAATCAATAATTTACCGACTCCGTTGGAATTTTCATAAAATCCAAAAATCCTCAGAAAAAGAATGTAGGTAGAAAATATGATTCTAAGGAATAATGTCTAAAGAATCATTTAGAAATTCCAAACCGTTTAAGAATTAAAATTCAGGAATCGGTCAGCGGCACTGGCCGACACCGGTTTTGAAGAAATTCAATTTAATTCAAGAAAAATCCAGAAAATCACATAAAATCTAATATATTGGAAAATAATATTTGAAACTGAAATCGGTCAATTCTACACATCAGAAAGACTAAATCGAGGAATATACTATGACCGGGCCTTCGGTTCAGACTAGGGCTGACTCCGAGTCCACGAATCCACATCCAAGGTAAAACAATCATATAAGGAATTCATAATACAGAATAAATACAGGAAACAAATCGAAAAAATACGACCGAAAATCTGAATACGCAACTAAGTACGTATTCCGGGAACGGGTATTACAAACCTTTTCTCGTTGGGAGCTTCGGAAGCTCGCGGGTTAAAGTTTTCTGGTGCAGATGGAGGAATCAAAGTTACTAGAGGCCCATGACGATTCTCAAAGGAGAACGGACAACAAACTTGTATAAGTTGACAGGAAGCATTATTGTTAGTGATGCTTTAGCAACAACAGAGAAGGGGGATACTACAAGACTTTGACACATGCGTCTTGGACACATGAGCAAACGAGGTCTTCAAGTCCTACACAAAAAAGTGCTCTACCAGGTTTCAATATTGCAAACTTGATCTTTGTAAATTTTACATTATGGGTAGGTAACGAGAGTAGCTTTCTATATCTCATCTCGGCGCAAGACAAAGGCTTGTTAGATCTCATACACACAGATGTGTGGGGGCCTTCGCCAGTAGCATCCATTGAAGGTGCTAGGTACTATGTTACTTTCATAGATGATTTTTCAAGGAAGTTTGGGTATACTTATTGAAGTAGAAATCAGAAGTATTTTAGAAGTTCAAGGAGTGAAAAAATTTTGGTGAAAAATCAGACGGGGCGGAAGGTGAAAGTCTTGATGTCCGATAATGGAGGCGAGTACACCTCCAAAGAATTCAAAGACTACTTAGAAAGCAAAGGCATCAAACACCAGCTAAGTATTCTAGGGCGACCAGAACAAAACGGAGTAGCAAACCGCATAAATCAGACACTTACAGAGCGTGCCCGCAGTATCAGATTACATGCTGACATATCAGAAGAATTTTGGGCAGAGGCGGTGAATCATGCGAGTTATCTGGTAATATGTCACTATCAACAATTATTGATCTTCAGATCCAGAGGAGATATGGCGAGGAGTATCTGTGGACTATTGAACCTTACAGATTTTTGATTGCCCGACATATAGTTTGATTGATAGTCAGAAAAAGATCAAACTGGAGTTCAAGTCTAAGAAGTGTATCTTCATCGGGTTCATCAAAAGAGTCAAGGGTTTCAGACTTTAGGATCACGAGAAAAGGAGTGCCTTTACCAGCAAAGATGTGATCTTTGAGGAAGAATCAATGTTGCAAGAAAAATCAGAGACGAAGGATAAAGCGCAAGGTGGGGCTTCAGACAATTGGTCAGACACTCTGTAAAAAAAGTTGAGTTCTCAGAGAGCCCTAAAAGGCTTGAAAGTGTAAGTACACCTAGAGGGGGGTGGGGTGAATAAGTGTACGGCTAATCTAATGAACAAAATGCGGAAATTAAAACTTAAATAGCAACACTTTAATGTAACCAACGAGTGTAGCCGAATTCCCGGTGAGGGCTCTGGACTAACTCCTCTTGATTCCTCTGAATAAGAGTTGAGGTGCTATATGAAGCTCTCGTAGTTAACACAAGTGAGGCACACATAAACAACACAAGCATATATATGATATGGCAATATGAATAGATACAAGGCACAATATAAAAGAGAGAGAGAGAGAGAGAGTTAGAGTCAATGGATCAAACGCAAACACACGGATATGTTTCGAGGTTCGAGCACACAGCTCTACGTCCCCGCCTTCACACAGAAGGATTTCTACTAACTTGTCCACACAGGAATCCCACACAGGGAACCTCCACTGAGGATTTGGGGCAATACAACCGGGAGTACACAACTCCTCTCTTAACCAAATACAGCCTCTACACTTAGAGCCTAGGCACAAAGCCACCACAAAATCAACCTCACAAATGATGAATAGGCACAAAGCCAATACAAATCAATCAACCTCTCACTAGAGGGATAGGGCACAAAGCCACCACTCTAAAATCAACCTCTATACAAGAGGGATAACACAAAGTAGGAGGGTTTACAACTTGGTGGTTTCCACAACCACAAACCAATTTTCCACAAAATAAGATCCTATAGATAGGATAGCAAGATATGGCTCAAGTGTGAGAAATCAAGATGTTGGAAACACAATCACAAGGAAAAATACTTGGGAAAATAACTTAGTATTTGATAGAAATGAAGAACAAAGAAATATCCCAAATCTATATTTTTCTTTGATTTTTCCAACTCTTGAAAACAAAAAAGAATGATTTTTAAAAACCAATAAACTCTTTTGAAAACTTGCTTTTAAAACACTAGAGAATAGGAGAAATTTTGCTCTTGGAAATCTTCACCAAAACCCACTTCAAATGGGGTATAAATAGCCCCCACTTGGAATCTGCCCGTTGGCAGAGAAAATGCCCAGATTGGCTTTCCGGTCGACCGGCCAATGGTCAAAAAAGTGACCGTTGTGCCCAGCGGTCGACCGTGCCAGATCCAGAGAGCAACAGCTCTCTGGCCGGTCGACCGCTCGGTCGACCGAGTCTGGAAACAGAGAGCAGTGCTCTCTGCCCGGTCGACCGCCCGGTCGACCGGAGGCTTTCCAGAGAGCAGAGCTCTCTGACCGGTCCACCGTCCCGGTCGACCGGCCTCCCCAGTTTGGCTGCGTGCACATTCTGTGCACGTCGGTCGACCGGCCCGGCCGGTCGACCGGCAGTCAGCCAGATTGACAATTCTGGGATAGAAAAACTAGGTTTTTTAACTTAAATAAAATCCCATAAAACTTCTAAAATTCCACAAAAATAAGTTCTTGTTATATCTTTGAAATACAAACATGTGTGAAAAAATTTAGCACATATTTCAACTTATTTGAACCATTTTTGTGACTTGGAAAATTTGCCGAAAACCAAAACTCGTATTTTCCAAAACTAGGATTTTTGAAATGAAAATCGTTTTGTCCAAAACTCATCCAATACAAAAACATGATATAGAAACAACATTTAGGCATATAGTATATGGATATAATCCAATATACATATAAAGATATATATCAATGTTTTTGACAATAAATCCAAAAATAAGTTTTGTTAAAATACCAAAACACCAAACTCATAAAATGGACTATCAAACTAAGTTTGTTTAAATAGTTGAAGCATAGATGTATATAGAACAAATCTAATATACATTAAACCATGTAAACTTGTTGATTCTATCTATTCATGAAAACCAAGATTGGTTAAACCGAAAACCGAAAACCAAAACATGAAACTTAAACAAGTGTGTGTGTTGTGAACTTGAGCATATCACACTTTCTAACTTTACAATGGATCTAAACACTAAACTAAACAGTGTACCGAAGTCTTCTTGTAGAGCTCCGTCTCCAAGTCGACTCGATCCAAACGTGATCCACCGAGCTTGACTCCAACGAGTGCTAGATATGACTTTGACGCTCGGGCTCTTGAATCACCATGTGAAAGAGCATTAGTTGGAGCTTTCACATACTAATATCTTGGTAAAATATCTGAAACTAAACATCACAAGATTATTAGTAAACTATAACTACATGAGTTAATCATCATCAAAACTAGAGTGGAAGGCCTCTGGGCCAACAGAAAGGTCAGAAGAGGTCTCCTCGGATCTAGATGGAGACAACTAGGAGGCTACTCAAGCAACCTAGACCGTTGAGGCGGTCAGTCAGAGTTACTGTGCCACCAACAAGATATGGCTGGGACGATGATCATGTCTCATTCGCATTGGCTACAGAAACAGGAGAAACTGGCAGTTACAGGGAAGCGTCGAAGCAGATGACCATGACAAGTGGATTACAGCCACGGAGTAAGATGGAGTCTTTGGATAGAAATCAAACATGGACATTAGTTGATCTTTCAAGAGACTCCAAGGCAATAGGCTGCAGATGGGTCTTTCGTAAGAAGGACAATGGACAGTACAAGACAAGGTTAGTTGACAAGGGATATGCTCAAAAGGAGAGTATTGACTACAATGAAATTTTTTCTCCTGTAGTCAAGCGTACATCCATTTGGATGTTATTGGCGATAGTTGTTCAGTTTGATCTAAAGTTGGAGCAAATGGACATCAAAATAGCGTTTATGCACGATGAGCTGGAGGAGAAGATATATACGAAATAACCTGAAGGTTATATTCAGGAAGGTAAAGAAAACAAGGTGTGTCTTCTAAAGAAATCCCTCTACGGATTTAAGCAGTCTCCCAGGCAGTGGTACAAAAGGTTCGACTCTTTCATGATCAAGGCCAGATATAACCGATGTGAGTATGATAATTGTGTCTATTTTAAGCAGAGTGATGATCCAACATATTTGATGTTATATGTGGATGATATGCTGATTGCTGCGAAAACAGGACACATGTTCAGAACTTAAAGCTCAGCTCAGAAGGAATTTGACATGAAAGATTTGGGAGAAACTAAGAAGATCTTAGGTATGGAGATCAGTCAAGACAGAGGCTTAGGCAGACTTGTTTATCCCAGGAGAACTATGTTCTCAAGGTGTTGGAGAGATTCAACATGGAAGAGCAAGACCAGTCACCACTCCTTTGGCAGGTAACTTTAAATCAGAGTGTCCACAATCATCGAAGAGGAGGAAGAGATGTCTCGAGTACCATATGGTAGTGTGGTGGGATCAATCATGTATGCTATGGTCTACACTAGATCTGACTTAGCCTATGCAATTAGTACGATAAGTCAGTTCATGTCAAATCTGAGAAAGCAATATTGGAAATCAGAGAAGTGGCTGTTACGATATCTGCAAGGAATGCGAGACTAGGCTTGGTGTTTTAGAGATTAGAAGGGAAGCCTACGTTACTACAAGGCTATGCTGATGTAGATTATGCATGAGATCTTGATCAGCGAAGATTTACAACAGACTATGTTCACAGTAGCTAAGTGCGTCATTAGTTAGAAGGCAGAGTTGCAAGATAAAATTTCTCTTTCAACGACAGAGGCTGAGTACATGGCTGCAGTTGAGGCGTCAAAGGAAGTTTATGGTTGAGAGGATTTGTTGAGACGTTTAGTATCATACAGGATTCAGTTCGGGTTCATTGCGACAGCCAGAGTCCGATTAATCTCACTACGGATCACAGGTATCACAAGAGGACGAAGCACATTGATGTGAGGTATCACAAGATACATCAGTGGGTCGTGGATGATAAGGTGATCGATTTGGTAAAGATCAGCACGAAGAAGAATCCAGCGGATATGATGACGAAAACCATCCTGTGGAGAAGTTCAGAGCATCTCTGAACTTCATCAAGGTTCTCCAAAGGTAAAGTGATGAACGGGCTCTTAGGAGGGAGCCATGTGAAGTCACAAAAGGGGGGACAAAGGAGGCGAATGAAGTAGAGGCCAATTTCTACGGAGGGACTCAATGAATATGAGTCAAGGTGGAGATTGTTAGTATTTGGAGTGCCTCATATTCATTAGAGAAAAATTCAGGTTCTGAAGGTTTTCTAATACAGATCTGTCCTCATATTCATTGGAGAAGAATTCAGGTTCTGACAGTTTTCTAATATGGATATGTCTCCTATTTTGGTTTATATATGGGTTTTCTATTTCTCTGAGGAGGTGCTGATTTGAATTCGTGTTAGATTAGGATCATCCTAGGTGCCTATATAAACCCTTTGGGGATGACCTTTTGAAGGTGTGTCAAGAATTCAAGAGAAATTTTGTTTTCCATCATTGAGAGTTGTGAGAGAGAGATCTCCTTGTAACTCTTGAATTTTCTTCTCAATTTTCAATAAGATTTCTCCCCTCCTCCCTGTGGACGTAGGCACATTTTCGAACCATGTTAATCTTGTGTTCCTTGGTTGTGCGCTGATTGCTTGCTAGTGGTAGATCTTCTACGCTTCCGCTTCCACTGCCGAGTCTTCAACTCAGTGTTTCTCTGTTGTTTGATCGGTGATGATCATCAACATATGCCCCATGTTACTGTAATCCGAGTGTATACGATCTGAATTGCAAAACAACACAACGAATTGTTAATTAGCATCTTATTATTATTACTCGTGCGACTCATATATCTATATGTGTTCAGGCATACGTTCCATCCCATATACATCCATATATGAGTAAGTCGAGGTTGTTATTGAAAACTGATGATGAACTAATAGGTTATGTTTACCAAGGGTCTCTTGCATGGCTGGGACCACGGTCGAGGGTGTTCCGTTGCTGTTGTACAGAATCAGCCGCAAGGCGTATAAGAGGTGTGTTTTATTGTATGCCCATTTAGGAATGTAATAGGAGGTAGGGAGCCAGTGCTCACCTCGGAACACCTAGAGGCCCTCAGGTAGAATTGAAAGTTTTAGTTGTACAACATAAGTAATACCATGGTAAACATATTCACCACTTGAAGTCCATCAGTCTTCCCTTACCCGATGTAAGATGGCCTTTTTATATTCCCCTTACCTGATGTAAGTTGGCTTTTTTATATTTTATTATGTAATTATCAATTTACGGGAATAACAGGAGCAGGTCAGGTTCAGGAATTCAGGAGTACAAGAGTACATGAGTACTGGGATACAAGTCACTGTATATAATACAGATAGCAGTTACAAGATTCTCGTAATATGATAATCACAAGTCAAGTATTAAGCATGACAGATGATAACAAGCAGGTGTCAGGTGTCAAGTGGTAGCACAACAGATATCAACTGTTATATAACACAATACAAGAAAATAGTACCGATACAGGGGATCAGTACGAATACAGAGACATACAGTTTTAAAAATAGTATAAGTAATGATTTCAAACTCTTCACAACCATTAAGAAAGGAATAATAGTTAAATTATCAGGTGGGCAAGCAAGTAAGCAAACATCCAAGTAGAGCCAAACAAAGCTGGAGTGAAGTTAACACACAACACTAGACGCCATCACATTCGACATTGTACCGCTCGCGATGTGATCGGCAAAATGCATGCACGAATATAAGTAAAGGAATATGGGTCGATGTTACTGCTTTTGCGATTCTTCCATAGTAGCAAAGTGGCTATACGGGTCGTATCCACAAGGAGGGGGAGCGATGAAAGTTTTGATGTGTTTTCTTTGTTCAAAGTAAAGAGAAAGTTTTTTGTTTCAAATAAAGAATTAAAATGAAAACAAGCGTTGTTTCAAGAATTGTTTGGATTGGTTTGTTGGTTTGTAAAAGTGAATTTTCTTAATGGTAAAAATGCATGGCTAACTTTCTACTAAGTGCTCCCACTAATCCCTAACTTCTTGAAGATGTAGCCTCACGATGGATCATAGACAAGTATAACCTTTGTGCATAGGAACTATTCACGTTGAAGACCGAATGAAAGTCTTTCCTTTAACTTAGCTTTACTCGGTAAAACTTGATATTTTCTTATCAAGATCCAATTGAAGGTGAAAATAAGAAAGAAACAAGTGCACTAATGGTATCGGCAAAGTTAATAGGAATATCTCTAACTTACAAAAACAAGTAAAGTTTACAATCCATAGATCATCAAAACCCGTTAAGTATGAAATATAAGAAAGCGAATACTTGTGAGTAAGTTAGAGTTAGAACCCTCATCTTAAGATGTCATAGCTCTCGTTTGCACAAGGCTTGTTTGACGCTATTGACTCATTTGGGTTATCAATCAAGTTGTTAGAGATTAGTGAGTTAGTATTTAGTTAGCCATGCAATGAAAAGTTAGTTAGACATGAGTAAGAAAAGAAAACAACAAGAGAGAAGAAGTAAAGAGAAGGAGTATTACACTAAAACAAGAAGTAAAAGCAAATGAAAACACCAAGTAAATGGAAAGAAGAAAGAGAAGTATTAATTGTATAAGCTTGTCACCTTCAAATACAACTTGTACACACTCTCTCTCTTTCTCACTCTAATGGCTAAACTAACTAGAGAAGAAGAAAATATAAAAACAACTACAATCCTAGAAACAAACTAACAACATGCCCCAAAAGCTCTAGATATCTCCTGAAGAACCCCCAAGGGGGTTTTTATAGGCACCAGGGGAAAGGGGGCCAGGGGCAACCCCTTGCCCGAGGTACTGGCGCGGCCGCGCCAGTAGGGCCGCGGAAACGCGGCCAGAGCCGCGTTTCCACGGCTGTACCAGGGCGGCGCGCGTAGCGCCGCCTGCTGTGTGTGGTCACTTCGGTCCCCTGTCAGTTGTACTTCTCGAATTTCAGATTTGAGCCCCAGGTCTGAAAGAATCTTTCTTCTAGGTCAATGGCTATCTTGTAGGCTTTTAATCACCCATTAAATGGTTATTTAGGGTCTTCTTCTTCATTGCACACCATAAACCTAGGATCACACAAGCAAAGCATTATTAGCAGTATTTATATAAAATAAATGTGCAGATATGGTAAAAATTATACAATATTAGAGACTAATCACGATACAACTAAACGTATACGACTGAGTGAGTGTATGAATACTATACCACAGTGCGTGGCGAAGCTGCACTCACGGTGTAACTACGCTCGAACAAAGTTAGTGGTAAAGCACTGAGCGCTAGGTGTGCTTAGTAGGCGTAGTTAAGAGACCTGATGGTCTAAACGCACTGCCTCTTTCGAGGAAGTGGTGAGAGCCCAAAGGGCTGAAGGGCCGAAAGGCCAAGGAAGTACCTGCAGAAGTGTTAGTACCACACGAGCACACATATAAACATGGTTATAACTTGACTATCCGTGGAGTGGTGAAGCCCGCAGGCTGAGCAAGATAGAAATAAAGTTAGCGAGCATATAAGCAAACAATCATGCAGTCCTAAGTAAAGCTAGAGCGAAGCTAGCGCACAACGCACAAGGCTATCACGCTCGGCGTAGTTACCGTTCGAGAAGCCACGATAATGTACAGCTATCGTTCACGGCGTAACTACACTTGAACGGAGTTAGTGGTAAAGCGCTGAGCGCTAGACTCAGCTACCAGGCACGGCCGAAAGACCTGGAATTCTGTGCGCCCAAAGGGCTGTAAGGAGACCATAAGTCTAAGTGCGCTTCCGCTAGCTACCACGAAACCAGAGGGTGTAAGAAATAAAACCTATGGGGTAGCCAGCCCGAAAAGTAGGCAGAAGCCCGAAGGCTGAGCAGGCACCTGCGGAGGTGTTAGTATCAAACACACTCATGTAACATATAATAACTTAGCTATCAGTAGAATGGTGAAGCTCGGAGGCTAAACAACCTCGAAGGGTCGGCCATGCATGGAAATAAAGCAGATAAGAGAATACATCACAAGAAGGGTATATGTGCATGTATAAAACTACACTACCATAAGCATTCGCCACCCCGATACAAACACAAAACACCAGTTCAATACACGTGTCCACAATATACATGTACACACCCACACTAATAAAATACACAACACTGGTACATATCACATGTCCACGATACAGTTACAATACCACCAATACAGATACATATTACATGTAATACAATCAAACGTCGAAGCGAAAAACTCAGAAGCGAGAACACTCGCCTAAAATTTTTGAAAAATGTCGCAAATTTTGAAATATTTGAAACACATGCCGGCACGGCACACCCACCATCATCACTAGGAGAGAGAGATCTAAAGATAGTTAGAGAGAGAAAGAGAGTTAGAGAGAGAGAAAGAAGAGAGATGCAGGAAAGAGATAAATACTGAGAGAGAGGGGAAGAGGGACAGGAGAGGATAGCCGACCTTGGCCGTCCAGGTGGTGACCGACGATGGCCCACAGGCAGTAAGAGAGAGGGTGAGGGAGAATAGAGAGAAATATAGAAGAAAGAGGAGGAAAGATAGAGAGAGAAAGATAGAAGAAGAGAGATATAAGAAAGAGGAGGGAAAGAGAGAGAGAGAAAGAGGTGAGACCTGTAGAGAGAAAAGAGGGAAGGAGAAGTGGCCGGCCAGTGGTGGCTGGCGACGATTCTGGACGCCGAAGTACCACCAACAGAGAGAGTAAGAAAGAGGAGGGAGAGCAAGAAGAAAGAGAGGAGAAAGAAGAGAAATAAGAGAAAGGGAGAGAGAGGGGGGGGGGAGAGAGAGATCAAGGGAGGGGGAGAGAGAGATCAAGGGAGAGGGAGAGAAAGATCAAGAGAAGAGGGAGAATGAGAGCTGGCTGGTATGGCAGCAGACTAGGTGGCTGGCGGTGGCTCTGCCACCGGAGCAAGATCTAGAGAAGAGGAGAGAGGAAGAAAAAGAAAGGAAAGAAAGGAGAAAGGAAAGAGAAAGAAGACGAAGAGGAAGGAAAAGAAGAAGGAGAAGAATGAGAAGGGAGGGAGGTCGGCGATGGTCCCACGACAGCGTCGGCGACAATCCAGATCCAGGGAAAGAAAAGGGAAGAAGAAGAAAAAGAGAAAGAATAGAAAGAGAGAGGAAGAAAGAGAAGAGAAAGGGAGAAAGAGAGGGGAGAGAGGGAGATCGGCGGCACTGGGGTGGTCGGCTATGCTGGGGCGGCGCTGGCCAGGAGGCGACGGTGGTCGGTGATGTTGTCGATCCCAGGAGAAGAAGAAGGGGAGAAATGAGAGAGAGGGAGAGAAAAAAAGAGAAAATGAAAATATTATTCTATATCCGAAAAATATCGACTAATTCAGAAAAATTCTCAAAATATCCAAAGTTAGAAAACTTCATCCTGGGGAACATATGAAATCAGTTTTAAAAATTAAATCCCATTTTAAAATTAAAAATTATGGAATCAACAAGTGTACCGACCGACACCAAATTCGGTCGAGTTTTTGATAAATTCAAAAAATCTCCAAAAATACATTAAAATAGAAAATGTGATTCTAAGAAATAATGTGAAAGTAAATTTTAGAAATTTAACTCGCCTGTAAATTAAAAGTTCTAGAATCGACCAGCGGTATCGATCGACACCGATTTTGAAGATTTTGCAGAATAATTCAGAAAATTTTTAGAAAATTATGAAAACCTAAAATATTGGAAAATGACATTTGAAACTAAAATTGGTCAATTCTGACTACTGGAAAGACCTAATTGAGAAATACACAAGGATCTGGTCCCTGGTTCAGACTAGGGCTGACTCCGAATCTCCGAATCCGGATCCAATGCAAAATAATCACATAAATAATCAGAAAAAAACCAATATGAGTACTAAATAAAAATATATGATCAAAAAATCAGAATACGTACCTAAGTATATACCCTGAGAATGGGGTGTTACATTCCATCTACCTTACAAAAGTTTCGTCCTCGAAACTTTGATAAGGGAAAAATGAACACGGGGAAGCTAGGAATAAAAATTATACCGATTAAGATATGAATAATTAAAGGTAATGCTCATAGCCAACTGAATAATAAACTTGGGACGAGATGTTTTCTGCACTTTCTACCTTGTAAATCTCGGACGTGGCATATTAATACCAGTCTGAAACTGTTAATAAGAGAATTCTTCTAGAATTTCAGTAGACTGACTAATCATTACCCGGGAGTGGACCAGAATATCAAAAATAAAGAAAACTCTGATAAAAGAGATTATGAATAAAGAAAACCGATAATAACTGATTCTGAATACTGAGCGCTGATAACTTTGAAAGGTATATTAATAATATCGAATAACCGTAGCGAGTTCTGAATACTGACTTTTGGATGATAACCCAAATGTAGATTAAATGCTTAGAGAGTACCCAAGCCTTGGAAGGTTGTCCTAGTAGATCGTCATTAAGGATTATGTCCTATTTGTTCAGATACACTGACAAAACCTGATTCATTAAATCAATGAGAAATCCGAGGAATGAGGCTGGAGTGCTAAATACTGGAGGAACTAGCCACGAGCAAACCTAAGCCCAGGTGGGGTCATTCCGTAACACAACGTCAGATGCTAAGCACTAGGGTGCGACAGAGGTAGCGCTCTACGAGGTTTGCGCTTGGCGAAGCTTATGCGGCGAAGTCAGCATGTAACACAACGCTAAATACTAAGCGCCAGGGTGTAGCAAGCTCACACCTGGTTGAGCTCGCGTGTCTAGAATCTGACCTTCGCTTGGTGAGGCTAGCGGGGTCTGTGGCTCATCAAATACATAAGGACTGCTAGGTGTTATGGCTCTGATGGGCATGATCAAGATTTTCTAATAACCGAGATGAGTCCTGAATGTCATTTTTGGATGTCAAGCCTTCGGCAGGTCAATTCTGAAAAATATCAGAGTTCTATAAAGTTGATTGAAGAGATAATGATCGCCTCTCGTGTTGTGACACAATCTGTCTGATTACATAAGTGATGATTACCATACTTTCTGTACTAATCCTCACTTTCTGTGCTAATCCCTATAGAATGCCCATATATATATATATATGAGAAAAATGTATATCAGCCTGCGGGCTGAGAGTACTTTGTCAGCCTGCGGTGACGTGGCTCAATTTGTTACCTCACTGACTTGCGGCCCGCTTTTAGGAAGAAGTTAAATTACCAAATATCCCCTTTTCGATAACTTTCCTTATTGTTTATTATTATTTTCCCCCTTTTTTTTGCCGCTCTTTATAGGATTTAGGTTATTGTATATAAATTACTTTTCGCCCTATTTCCTTACCTCTTTTATGAAAGATCTAGTTTCTACTTTTCAGCCTGCGATAAATTTTTTCTAAAAATATAAAATCTTTTCAGATCAATTTTTTCAGCCTGCGATAAAATTCTACTTTATAGTTTAATTTAAACTGCGACCTTAGTCAGAAACTTTGGTCGCTGTGTACATTTAACTGCGACCTTAGTAAGAGACTTTGGTCGCAGTGTACATGGTTAATTGCGACCAAGGTCGCAGTGTTGTTATTGATAAAGATGGCCAGCAACTGCAATCTAGGGTTACATTACATGGACTGCGACTTAGGTCGCAGTACGTTAAGTAAGTGTTTCCTTTATATTAACATGCATAGCGACCAAGGTCGCAGTGTTGTTTTATTAAGTGTTGTTTTGGATTAAGTCATTTTTTGAATCTAAATGATAAATGAAAAGTTTGCTGAGGGGACGCGACTTGGAGTCACTCCGAGAGACGCGGCCTATCATAAAGATTTTATGAGATCTTTAAACGTCAAGTCTACGTTGTCTACGCGTCGGCTCTTCATTGGGTTTAGGCGTTAATGTCTTTTAATGCCAAACCATCGCTGGCGGTTGGAGACCATTAAAGCCGACGGTTCTGATTAATGAACCATTAATTATGGTTATTATGGGCTGCCTATAAATAGGGTTCACCCTCTCCCTTTAACAGCCCATAATTGGACTGTTTTATTTCGAGAGCAATTGCTCTGAGAATTTTCGCCTTCTTCAGAGTCTCTAACAGGGGTCTGCCTCCACGGATGAAGATGACCCTATGGACGAACTTGATCGATGTTCGTCCACAAGGGAAGAAGTCATAGACCTCATCGTCCACAAGGGAAGAAGTCATGGTCCTCGTCGTTCACAAGGGAAGAAGTCATGATCCCTGACGAGGACTTAACCCTCACCAAGATCTCCTCGGACTTGATGCACCAGTCAAGCTTGCTGGTATGGGATGGTCAGAGTGGGTATGGCGGCGGGGATGTGGTGGATATAGTGGTGGGTAGCATACCCTGTGAGGTCTCAAAACCTCCTCTCTTACCCCAGAAGTGACATCGAGGAAATTCCATGCTCACTGGATAACCTTTTGGTGGAAGAGATGTTCATAAACGAAGGATCATATCCCGCCACTTTGGAGGGTCAGGTGGAATCGGAGATTCTGCTGCCACCAGACCTCAATAACACCACTGCTCTTAGTCAATAAGGGCTCTTTTGATGTTTAGTCTTCTTTGTACTGCTGTATTGTAACACTCAATCTTATTGTATAAGAGAGCGTCTTTTGATGTTTAGTCTTCTTTGTACTGCTGTATTGTAACACTCAATCTTATTGTATAAGAGAGCGTCTTTTGATGTTTAGTCTTCTTTGTACTGCTGTATTGTAACACTCAATCTTATTGTATAAGAGAGCGTTTTGTATCATTTTCACATGCCTGGAGATAAATGCCTGGACATAAATAAAAATCATATTTGTTTTTTAATAAACTACGACGTTGGTTGCAGTCATGCATTGCAAACAAAACAACTTGGACCAGAGACGACACTGCGACCAAGGTCGCATAAGACTACATTGCAAACAGAAACAACTGCGACCAGGGTCGACACTTCGACCAAAGACTGCGACTAAGCAACTTCTGCGGTGACGTGTCACCTCGTCGCAGTGTTGTTGTTGATTAAGACTAAAGACCAGCAGCTGCGACCAAGGTCGCAGATTATTTTTTTAAGACTGCGGCCAGCAACTGCGACCAAGGTCACAGTGTTGTTGTTGATTAAAAATAAAGACCAGCGATTGCGACCAAGGTCGCAGTGTATTTTATTAAGTCCAAAACCAGCAACTGCGACCAAGGTCGCTTTGTATTTTATTAAGACTACGGTTAGCAACTGCGACCAAGGTAGCAGTGTTGTTGTTGATTAAGATTAAAGACCAGCAAATGCGACCAAGGTCGCAGTTTATTTATTAAATCTGCGTCCTGCAACTGCGACCAAAGTCTCAACCTATCATTTTAAAAATTTATACGGGTGAAGTAATATAATTATTAACTGCGTCCATGGTCGCAGTATATTCGTTTAGCGTAAAATATTTAAAATGAAGGTTTGTAACAATTGTACAGCATTTCAACCAAGACATAGTAGTAAAAATGTAATTCATACAATTAACCTTAAAAACTGATTTATATATATTTAAAAAAAACAAAATACAATTTTTTAAACTTCTAATCCTCGTCATCACCATCGTAATCAGATTCGTCGTCAAGAGTCATGCTTTCGTCTTCTGTATCGCTTTCCGTCTCTTCCTCCTCTTCAGCGACAGTCTCATCTTCGCTTTCTTCCTCTTCATATTTGTGTTTTGGTTCACCAATGAAGTCCCAGAACGGGTCGTCTGTATCAAGCTCAGATTCTGACCCGTAGCGAGGCATCGGTTCAGAACTATACATCCAATCATCATTAGATGATTGGCTTCTTTCTGGTGAAGACGGTGGAGAAGACATTTTTTTGAGTCTATTGACCGAACAGTGAGAGTAACGTGTTTGAGCAAAAATAATTTAGTATGTTTGTAATCCTTTTGCTGATGACCCTTTATATATTTTTAATCCTGGAATTCCAAAGGTTTAAGCTCTCAAACCACGTGAATATCTCCCAAACTTATTTTCTACCTTTTCCCAAAATTGTGTATACTTCCTAGGTGACTGTTCAGTTATCCAAAACAGTTTAAAAGTTAATACACTATAAGTTTAAATTACTTTGAACTCCAAACAGTACATTATTGCGACCATAGTCGCATTGGGAACTGATAAATGATTAACTGTGACCATAAATTGCATCAGTAGTAGGATTGCGACTATGGTCGCAGTATTTAAGAGTAGCAGTCGCAGTTTGGATATGTAATTAAAAGAGCTTATAAGTTAATATAGTGAGAAAGAGACCTTACAAAAAAATAGAATTAAAAGCTTTTAAAGAAGACAAAATATAATTGAATATCAGAAGATCAGGAAATCCTAATCCTCGTCATTATCCCCATCATAAGCAGATTCATCGTCTTCATTCTTTTGCTCTTCCTCTTCATCACTTATTTCCTCATCATCTTGCTATTTTTGAAGTTTTTTTGTTTCACCGATGAACTCCCAGAATAGATCGTCTCTATCAAGCTCTTCGTCTGACCCGTTGATAGGAAGTGAGCCTACAGCATCAGAGGACATGCTTTCATCAAGCATGTCTCCGTCAAGTGGCAGAGGAAATGTCTTCTTCACTAACCCACATGAAAACTTCATTATCATCATGAATAGGAGGATCAGTTAATACATTATTTGATGTAGTGAGATAGTTAAAAGGAGTGAAGTCCAGACTGGTATCAGATTTACTAGAATATCTTGAAGACAAAGGACCGGTGGGGGAACGATTGAAGTTGAAATCTAAGTGTTCAGAGGAAGAAGATGGGGAAGACATGATTCAAGAATGAATTTTTTTTTGGAAGTTTTTGAAATCAAATTGAAAAGGAAGAGCAAAATATAGTTTTTAGGTATCAGATAATATATTAGTAACAAGCATTATATAAAGGTGAATATTTGTGGAAGAACATGAATAGTAATAATAATTATTACAGGTGATGGTTGAGTATGGTAAGAAGTGGTAAAAAAAAATATTTAATTGAAGATTTATTGCGGGAGAATCCGAAGAGTTCTTTTTTTCTCCAGAGGTTTAATACATGAAGTACAAATTAACTTTTTATAGAATTGTTTGCCTATACCTTTAGATTACGTATGGTGCACATCTTTCCTTTCTCGAGATTAACATTAGTGCATCTCTTTTTTCCTAGACTGTTGTTGTATCATGGTAGAAAGAATATTAATTACTTCATTTAATTCAGTGTAATTAATATAATAATTTTTATAAGATTTGATATACGCGAATTGATCTCAGGGTCGCATGCCTAATCCACCCTAGTCGCATATTAAAAATCTTTTACATAAGGCATGGGAAGAAGATTGCGACTTTGGTCGCAGTACTGAAGGAGGTCGCATTGTTGTACGATAGAATGCGACTAGGGTCGCAGACGTTATAAAGAAGTTTTGTTATACTTTGAGTGCGACTAGTGACTGCGACTGTGTCGCAGTTGTCATATAAAATTGAAATTATATTGTATTAGGTCGCATAAAAACGTTTTGTTATACTATGAGTGCGATTAGTGACTGCGACTGTGTCGCAGTTGTTATATTGTATTTAGTCTGCGACCATGGCATGTTTTTAAATTTTCAATGCTTCTGCTTATTTTACATTATATTGATCCAATTTTTTTTAATATATTTTTGGATGTATTAAAATTACGAATTTTATACCTGTAGATATATTCAACTGAAATTTTGTTTGTTCATGACTTTATTCCAGTTTAGAATTAAAAAAAGGTATTTTGGTCAATTTGTTTCACGATTGTTTAGGCAGGATTTTTTTGATTTTTTTGGCGCCAACACACTGCGGCCGATGTGTGGCATATATTCAGCCACGTCCCGCCGGCTGAGAAACTATCTCAGCCTGCAGGCTGAGGTACAGTAACCCTATATATATATATATATATATTATATATATATATATATATATATATATATATATATATAGAGAGAGAGCGGAGCCAAAGAACTACCCGATATTAGACAATCCGGTGCACTATACCAAAGAATGCCAAATAGGATAAGAGTGAACCATATCTGTCCTGCCGCTACCCCACTAGTCTACCTATATCTTAAGTTGGTATGAAGACTACAAAAATCGGAATAGTGAAAAATAAAAGGGATTCAGGAATCAAAGGAAGGACGATCAAGAGGAAACATACAACTATGCACTTGTAGTTAGATTGTATAACCAAGACTCATGCATTCCGGTTGCAAATTTCTTTACCATTAATTTGCCGACTGGTTGTACTGAAGATGTGAGAGCCTAAGCTCTGTTACTATCCTGTAACACCTCGATCCCTTGGGTATGGAGACATTACTGTGCCGTATATACACAGATCGAAAATGCCCTCACATATATACCCTAAGCATCAGTGGAGGAAAGAATTATAGTACAAAAGTATGTGGTGCATTATACATTCCAACATATGAATACATTTACAAAGTTATCATAGGATGTGACACAATATTACAAGAATATTACATCACCGATAGACGTAAATACGAGAATGCAAAGAGATATACAATTATGAATAATATAAAAGATGCTCACGAGTTACAAAAAAAGCTCGAGAGATGAGCATGGGGCATGGAAGAAAAGGACTCTGGGCGGTCTGCCGATGATTCACGCTTCTGCTGCACATCTCTGATCAGCAACCAGGAGAATCCACGAGCTCCAAGCTTCGAGATCTGGACATACAGATTCAGGGGAGTCAGAAACTCCCCAACAAGTGGTCAGATGAGTGCCAAGTGGCATGCATGGACAAGCACCTCTGTATTAATAAACCTGAGCCAAAGAGTACGTATTGAAAATTATGTCGTGAGCACAAGCATACAAGAGCAGACAAGGAGGCAGTAAATATAGTAAATGTGGCAAACCTGTTATATAAGCCCAAATACTGACCTGTGATACTAGTATGTCGAAAGAATAATCCAAAAAAGAAAACCTTCATATATACCTTATATCTCACGTCACCGTATCCTGGTTTCATATAACATGAATTGTCTCCTAAACTAGGAAAACATCATAAAACCAATAAAATAGATAAAATCGATATACTAAACACAAGCAAAACCAGCTGTATAAGCTCAGTTTACGGCTTCATGGACTAGTACATCGAAGGAATAATCCAACAAGGAAACCGTCATCTATATACCTTTTGCCCAATGTTACTGTAATCCGAGTGTACACGACCCGAATTACAAACATCACAACAAATTATTAATTAGCATCTTATTATTATTACTCATCAAACCCATATATCAAAATTTGTGTACAGGCATACGTTTCATCCCACATACATCCATATATGAGTAAGTCGAGGTTGTTATTGAAAACTAATGATGAAACCAATGGGCTATGTTTACAATGGGTCTCGGGCATGGTCTAGAGTGTTCCGTTGCTGGTGTACGAAACCGGCTGCAAGGGTATAGGAGGTGGGTCTTATTGTTTGCTCATTTAGGAATGTAGCAGTGGGTAGGGAGCCACTCTCAGGTAGAATCGAAAGTTTTAATTGCACGACATAATTAATACCATGGTAAACATATTCATCACTTGAAGTCCATCCGTTTTTCCCTTACCCGATGTAAGTTAGTATTTTTATAGTTTATTATGTAATTATCAATTTACAGGAATAACAAGAGCAGATCAGGTTCAGGAATTTAGGAGTATAAAATTACATGAGTACTAGATATACAGGTCACTGTATATAATACAGGATAGCAGTTACAAGATTCCGGTAATATTATAATTACAAGTCAAATATTATGCATGACATGTGATAACAAGCTGGTGTCAAGTGATAGCACAACAGATATCAACTGTTGTATAACACAATACAGGAAAATGGTACAGATATAGGAGATCGGTACGAATATAAAAAAATAGTACCAATACAGGGGATCAGTACGAATACATAAAACAATACAGTTTTGAAAAATAGTATAAGTAATGATTTCAAACTCTTCACAACCATCAAGAAAAGAAAATAGTTAAATTATCAAGCGGGCAAGCAAGTAAGCGAACATCCAAGCAGAGTTAAGCAAAGCTGAAGCGAAGCTAACGCACAACACTAGATGCCATCATGTTCAATGTGATTACTACTTGCGACACGACTAAACGTACACGATGGAGTGAGTGTATGAACGCTATACCACAGCGCATGGGGAAGCTGCGCTCACGGTGTAACTACGCTCGAACGGAGTTAGCGGCAAAGCATTGAGTGCTAGATGTGCCTTTCAGATGTAGCTAAGAGACCTAATGGTCTAAACGCACTTCCTCTTTCAAGGAAGTAGGTGAGAGCTCAAAGGGCTGAAGGGCCGAAAGGCCAAGTAAGTACCTGCAGAAGTGTTAGTACCAAACGAGCACATATATAAACATGGTTATAATTAAACTATCTGTGGAGTGGTGAAGCCCGAGACTGAGCGAGATAGAAATAAAGTCAACGAGTATACAAGCGAACAATCAAGCGGAGCTAAGTAATAATGGAGCGAAGCTAGCGCACAATGCTAAATACTATCACGCTCGATGTAGTCATCGCTCGAGAAGCCACGATAATGTACAACTATCACTCACAGCATAACTACACTCGGACGGAGTTAGCGGTAAAGTAAAGCGCTGAGTGCTAGACTTTCCTACCAGACGGGGTCAAAAGACCTGACGTTCTGTGCGCCCAAATGGATGTAAGGAGACCATAAGGTATAAGCGCACTTTCGGTAGCTACCACAAACCCAGAGGGCACTAGAAATAAAACTTATTGGGTAGCCAGCCCGGGAAGTGGGCAGAAGCCTGAAGGCTGAGCTGGTACCTGCAGAGGTGTTAGTATCAAACACACGTATGTAACAGATAATAACTAAGCTATCAGTAGAACAGTAAAGCCCGAAGGCTGGGTGAAGCTCGAAGGCTAAACAACCTCGAAGGGTCGACCACGCATGGAAATAGAGTAGATAAGAGAATACCTCACATGCAGGGTTTATGTACAGGTATAAAACTGCACTACTACTGGCATTTGCCACCGCGATACAAACACAACACACTGGTACAATACACGTGTCCACAATATACATGTACACACCCACACTAATACAATACACAACACTGGTACATATCTACATGTTAACGATACAGTTACAATACCACCAATACAAATACATATTACATGTAATACAAATCACCCGTCAAAGCGGGGAAACCCAAAAGCGAGAACACTCGCCTAAAGTTTTTGAAAAATGCCGCAAATCCTGAAATATTCGAAACATGTGCACGGGCATGACACACCCACCATCATCACTAGGGGAGAGATCTAGTGATAGTTAGAGAGAGAAAGAGATTTAGAGAGTTACAGGAGAGAGGTAAAGACTGAGAGAAAGAGAGGAAGAAGGAGAAGAGAGGGTGGCCGGCCTTGGCCGGCTAGGTGGTGGCTGACGGCGACCCACAGAGAGGAGAGAGAGAGAGGGTGAGGGAGGAGAGAGAGGGTGAGGGAGGAGAGAGATAGAAGAAAGAGGAGGGAAAGAGAGAGAGAGGGTGAGACCTATAGAGAGAAAAGAAGGAGGGAAGGAGAAGTGGTCGGCCAGTGGTGGCCGGTGGCCCACCACCAGAGAGAGTAGGAAAGAGGAAGGAGAGAGAGAAGAAAGAGAGGAGAAAAGGAGAGAAAAGGAGAGAGGAGGAAGAGAGAGAGAGAGAGAGATCAAGGGAGAGGGATCAAGGGAGAGGGAGAGCCGGCCGGTGCGGCGGCTGGCCAGATGGGTAGCGGTGGCTCTGCTGGTGTGACAAGATCTAGAGAAGAGGAGATGGGAAGAAAAAGAAAAGAAAGAAATGAGAAAGAAAGGAGAAAAAGAAGAAGAGGAAGAAGGAGAAGAAAGAAGGGAGGGGAGGTCGACGATGATCCCATAACGACAGCGGTAGCGGTCCTGATCCAGGGAAAGAGAGGGAGAATAAGAAGAAGAAAAAGAGAAAGGGATAGAAAGAGAGAGAGGAATAAAGAGAAGAGAGAGGGAGAGAAAGAGAGGATACAGAAGGAGATCGGCGGTGTTGGGGTATTCAACAGCGCTAGGGGTGGCGCTGGCCAAGAGGCGACGACGGTCTGTGACATCATCACTCCGAGGGCAAAGAAGGAGAAGGGGAGAGAAGGAGAGAGGGGGAGAGAGAGAGAAAAGAAAAGAGAAAATGAAAAAGAGAGAGGTGAAGGGGGATTTGATGGGGGCAGACCCCACATGGGTTCCAGGTTGGGGAAAACCAGGGATGAAAAGAAAAAAAAGTAAAGAAAAGAAAGGGAAGAAAGAAATATTCTTAAAAATAATAATATTATTCTATATCCAGAAAATATTAACTAATTAAGAAAAATCCCCAAAATATCCAGAGGTAGAAAACTTCCGCATAGCCACTTGCTATAGCGGTAGTATTGAGTACTTACACATTTTATTCTTAAAGTTCTAAAATTCTGTATTTTTGTGTGTAGGTTTAAACTCAATCAGGAGTTTATCTACCTTATTGAGTTCATCGTTCTTGAGACCCAACCATGTCAAATCCTAGGTCTCAAACTCTCATTATCTTAGGGCATCTATTCTTTGCAACTTCTAATGTAATCATAAATTGTAAGAATAGATCCATGAAGTCAACCCTTGGAGACATGACTAAAGAAGTCAATGTATTCAACTTAGAAAAATAACCCCAAGATGTGGACGATTAAACTTTTGAGGTGAATCTCATTGAGAACTTAACAAGTGAGCACAGTGAGGAAATAGAGCTAGAAACCGAGTGTAAGATCGAGCTGGAATCTAAAGATTTCAATCTTGATCAGATCATCGATTCTGATGTGAATTAGGCATCATGCCAGATTTCCTTGAAACCAGCCAGTAAACATGACTACTCCTCTGAATATGTCATCCCCTCCTCTAGAACTGAAATCCTTACCCAAACATCTTAAGTACATATACTGATTGGTTACTGATATTGCATATTCATTATCATATTCTCATATTTTATCTTAAATTAACTCTACTATTTAATCATACTTATCATTTAAATTTGTGCAGGCCTTTACCAAAGGAGATGAAACGAGCCTAATAGCCCATTTAAATTCTGATTAAATCAGTTTTAAATTAAAATTAAGAATTGGGATAAATATTGAGAAGATGAGCTAAAGATCAGAGCAAATCCGAAGATCTCATCAAATGAAAACTGATTAAAATTCAGATTTTTATTAACCCATTTGGTTAGCTAAAGATCTACAAAGGTGTCATCAAATCTAGGGACCAAACTGAAAAACTAGTTGGATAAAAGAAGATGAACGAAGATCAAGCACCCACGCTCCTTGGATGTGGCCACCTGGCCACATCTAGGCCATGAAAATGCGGCAATAGTTGCATTTTCGTGGCTTTGTTAGAGAGTTAGGGGAGCATTTGCTCCCTTATCTTCTCACACTCTCCCCTCTTTTTATTGCCTATAAAAGCTGAGATTTCTGAAGGCATGACTGAGTTGAGATAAATTTTAGGCTAGTTTTTATTCTTATTTAGTTTAAGATTTTTTTTAATATAATTTTTCAACTTTATTTATGTAACTTAGAGGAGAGAAGCGTTTCATGAGAGAATAAGAGTGAAGACTGTACTGAGAGTGACACTAGCGTAAGTGTTCTTCTTTTCTTGTATTGTTATTTGACTTAAGCAAAAGTTACATTTTTTGTGTTCTTCTTCGTTTACTTTTCTTCTTTTAGTTTTGATGATAATCCATGTGTCTCATAGCATCAAAAGTGTCTTGCCTTTGCAAGTGCCACTGATAGTTCATGACGATGGATTCCTCCCTTCTGTTCATATCATTTCATACTTGTTCAATGTAATCTTGATGATGTAATATGGATAGACACTGAATTAAATTTTATGGATTATGAGCTGATCGCCTCTGAATCAAGGTAAACATGCTAACGATCCAAGATAAGTCATCGGCCAAAAAGGTAAGTACGTATTTTTAGGTTTCCTTCTCCCTTTTAATTGCTTAGTTTAGAACACCTTAAACAACCATCTCTTCTTTCTTTACTCTTTTTTAGTTCTTTGTTTAACTTTATTTTCCTTTTACACAATCACCATCTTCTCATATCTTCTAATTTTTCCAACTTAACATAGATATAATTTTTCTTTTCTTTTTAAAAACAAAAAAGAACTTTAACCAATTTTTGTAAACTTGAAAAGATCTTATCAACACGCTTTCATCGCAGTCCCTCCTTATGGATCACGACACGTATAGCCACTTTTTATAGCGGTAGAATTGAGAATTTGGGCTTACATTTAGCCTACGGGCTCTCATCAGTCTTCGGACTTAGACCCTTTAGGTCTCTCATGCTCCGTCTGGTAGGTGAGTCCAGCGCCCAGCATTTCTTCGCTAACTCCATCTGATCATAGTTACGCTGTGAGTGCGGCTTCACCATGTGTGGTAGCATAGCGTTCATATGCTCGCATCACCATATGCGTTTAGCTGTGCCTTGAATGGTAACCATGCCGAGTATGATGGCGTCTAGAGCGGTACACTAGCTTCGCTCCAACATTACCTAGCTCCACTTAGATGTTCGCTTGCTGCTTGTCTGCCTAGCCCTTCTTACTTGTCTTCTAGCCATCTGTCCTCCGAGCTTAACCGCTTTGCACTTCTTTTTTCGCCGCCTGGTAGGCGAGCTTAGCGCTAAGTGTTTTACCGCTAGACTCACTCGAGTGTAGCTACATCATGGAGTTAGCAGAGTGTTCATGCATTGCTTCATCATGCACGATTGGCTCTTTCACATGCGCGTTAGCTTCTATCTCTGCTCACTAATTTGACCCCAGCTTCAGACTCAGTCTTCAGACTTAACATTCGGGTTCTCTTCCAGCTCGCCTGTACGCTCTGTGCTTTATCAGCTAGCTCCATCGCAAGTGTGGCTAGGTGCGATAGCATAGAGATTATACGCTGGCTTCATCATGAGCGTCTAATTGCACCTTGAGTGTAGCTTTGCCATACGCAAGGACCCATCATTCATTGTGATGGCTTTGTCGTAGGCGTTTAGCTTCGCTGTGAATATGGCTTCGCCATAAGCGTTAACTGGATGCTCATACGTCATTTCGCCATGAGCGTTAACCCCACCGTGCGAGTTTAGCCTAGAGTGGCATGCTAGCTTCGCCAGGAGTCTAGCTATGCCATGTGCCTAGTATTATATACTGCTAACACGGCCTAGCTATGCTCCAGCCCTGCTTAGCTCCTCTTGCTTGCTTATCTGTCTATTCGACCTTAACAAACTCTACTTGTCTGTTTGTCTATCCAGTCCCGTCCTGCTCTACTTGACTACTTGTCTATCCAACCCTGTCTAGTCGTGCTTCTCTACTTACTTGTCCAACTCTGACTGGCTCTGTTCGTCTGCTTGTCTACACTGTTCAGCCTAAACAACCTTGTCTGCTTGCTTGCCCGCTTGCTTGCTTGACTGCTTGTCTGTTCAACCCTGTCTGCTTATCAGTTCAGCCATGCCTAGCCTGCTTGTCATTTGCCTGCTTGTCTGTCCAGCCTGGTGTAGCCCGCTTGTTTACTTGCTTGATAGATTAGTTTATTATTATTATAATTATGGTTGTGAAGAGTTTGAAATTTTTTTTACTTTGTTTTCATGAAATAACTTGTGTGATCGGTTACTTGCTTGATGTTATACTCCTGATACTGACTTCTGATTTGTTACCCGCATCACATCACATAACATTTCTGTACCTGAACTCGAAAGAATAGCGTGTTGAGTTAAGTGCCACAAGGAGCAAAGTGTCACACCACACGTGTGGTGGGGGCCACCTCTTGGTATCTGTGGGGGCCACCTCTAGGTATCCACATCGCGCTCTTATCCGGATTGCATAAGGTGTGGAGCTAAGTGCCACACGGAGCAAAGTGCCACACCACACATGTGGGTGGGGGCCATCTCTTGGTATCTGTGGGGGCCACCTCTGGGATCCACAACTGCATCCATGGTTCTCCAGCCCTCCTGATCCAGACTTGACACGTAACAATAATAATATTAGGAATGTGTTGATATTTGGTCTCTCCCTCATTCGGGTACTGGTGCTCATATAACAGATCCAAATGAGTTCTACTAGAGTACATGTTCTAGTATGGACTACCAGTGGTGTAAGACACTGGTAGAGGGATGATTGAAATATTAGACGGTACTGATGATTACTATTAGATAACTTAAGATGCAGCAAATTAGTTTACTCCTACATGTGACTTGCCCTGTTATTATAATTCAACAATTCATGTTGTATGACTTGAGCTGGCCATTTGTTTTACTATATGTAATTCAAGGTTACTACACGAAATTTCCTGACCTCTTGTTTACTGACTTGTACCGGCATGTGTTATGGACATAACACATTTTCTTGCACCAGATATAACTTATTTACTAAACAATGATAATGTCAGAGTGAGTATTATTGAATCACTTCCTCATTCAGATAATGGTATCCGCGTATCAAAGTTCGGATGTGTTCTACTAGATTGCAGACCTGGTATGAACAACTAGTGGAATGGGACACTAGAAGAAAATGATTAGAATAACAGGCGATACTAATTATTACTATTGTTGCATAATTAAGTTATCTTGCTTACCATTTGTAAGATATTATTCTTGTGCCATAGTAATTAACCCGGACATTCTTATTCTTATCCTTGGGGCAACTCAGGCTGTGCACACTCAGATAATGGTGACATGGGGTATAGGATATGTATATGAGGGTTTCCTTATTTGGATTATGCCCTCGACGTATCAATCTCATAAATCTAAAGTTTGAGTTTATATAACTAGTTTTACCCACACTTGTATTTGACACATTACTTGGTGTCCATTGCACACTTGTGTATGCTATGCTCATGACACGGCTTTCGATACATGCTTTCTTTATTCAGATTTATCGTTACATGCGTGCTTACTTAATTCTGGAATTTCTACTGATTCTCTAACTTCTATTTGAGCTTATTGGTCATTATCTATACTTGCGTACCTGAACCACATCACTTGATCATATACACGTGTGCCTGCCTATGCAGTCACTTGGCTTCATTTTATGTACTCGTTGGGTTGCATTCTGATAACACCTAGACCTGTATGTCCAGATTTCAGAACTCAGACCATGGTGGACCTCCATAGAGATTAGTGGTACAACGAAAGTGTGGATTAGCGGTTGACCGTCCGGAGCCTCTTTCCTTCCAGCCCCTTTTGATTGAATCGTAAGATTCTCATTTTGTTGCTCGAGATTGTTTATACTTTGTAAATCTCATTGTAAATCATATTTTTGTATCTCCTGATGATGTAATATTCCTGTAATATTGGATCAAGCTCTGTGATAACAATGTATTTATACTATTTTATTAGAATGTATAATACCATTGTGCTTTCGTACTCTGATTCTTGCCTGTACTGATGCTTAGCATACGTATGTGAGATATTTCCACCCTACTTATGTACATCACAGTAGCGTTTCTGTATCTAGGCATTTTTGTTTCAGAGTTTAACTTCTCACATCTTTAGTACAACCAGTCAGCAGATTAATGTGATATTAATTTGCAACTGGAGCGCATAGTCCTGGCTATACATTCCAATTTCAAGTATGATGTTCTCCTTCTTCCTTGATATCCATTCCTTGAATCCCTTCTTTCTTTTCACTTTCCAGTTCCTCTTCCCCGTGAACCTTTCTTTGAATCTTGAGATTCTTCTAACTTTTCACTTTTCAATCCGCATCTTTTCACTCTCTAGTTCCTCCTTTCTGTTATCTTTTTGACCAACTCAAGCATGGAAAGACAGGGAAGCATAACGATTCTGGCACTGCTCGTGATGACTCTGAAAGTACACCTAGAGGGGGGGGGTGAATAGGCGTAAGGCTAATCTAATGAAAAATGATGCGGAATTTAAAAACTAATTGCAACACACTTAGTGTAACCAAAGAGTGTAGTCGAATTCCCGGTGAAGGGCTCTGAACTAACTCCTCTTGATTCCTCTGAATAAGAGTTGAGGTGCTATATGAAGCTCTCTTGGTTAACACAAGTATGACACACAAACAAATCAAACATGTATATGATATCGACAATATGAATCAATGCACAATATAAAAGAGAGAGAGTTAGAGAAAGTGGATCAAATACAAACACCAAGATATGTTTTGAGGTTCGAGCACACAGCTCTACGTCCCGCCTTCACACAGAAGGATTTTCACTAACCGTCCACACAAGACTTCCCACACAGGGAACCTCCACTGAGGATTTGGGACAAATACAATTTGAGAGTACACAACTCCTCTCTCAAATACAACCTCTCACTAGAGGCAAGGCACAACTCAAAAACACCTCTACACTTAGAGGGTTAGGCACTAAGCCAAACAATGATCAACCTCTCACTAGAGGGATACCAACAAACTCAATCACCTCACACTTGAGGGATTCCAAACCAATCACCTCTCACTAGAGGGATATAAATACCACTTCCACAATCACCTCTCACTAGAGGGATATCAACACAATCACCTCTCACTAGAGGGATATCATAAAGATGGAAGATTTACATCTTGGTGGTATAAACAACCACAAACTAATTTTCCCACAAAATAGATCCTAATAGATAGGATAGATAGATAAGTTCAAGTGTGAGAAAACAAAGAGTTTGAAAATCAAAAACACAAGAAAATACTTGAGAAAACAATTAGAATTTGATAGAAATGAAGAACAAAACAAATATCCCAAATACTTTATTTTTCTTTGATTTTTTCAACACTTGAAAATAAATAAAGAATGATCTTTTAAACCCAAAAACTCCTTTGAAAACTTGCTGTTAAACACTTCTAAAGGTGAGGAAATTGCTCTCTAAAAACTTGTTAAAAACCAACTCAAATGGGGGTATATATAGCCCCATATGAAATCTGCCCTTTGGCAGCTTGAAAGGGCAGAATTGCCCTTCGGTCGACCTTCCGGTCGACCGGCCCAACGGTCAGATTTTTGACCGTTGTGCCTCCGGTCGACCGAGACTGGATACAGAGAGCAGAGCTCTCTGCCGGTCGACCGGGGCCATTTCCAGAGAGTAGAGCTCTCTGGACGGTCGACCGACCCGGTCGACCGGACCACCAGCTCAAGCTGCCGTGCACGCTTGTGCACGTCAGTCGACCAGCCCGTCGACCGACTTCTGCTACGATCGACCGATCCGGTCGACCGACAGACAGCCAGTACAGACTTTTTAGGATTTTAAAACTTAGGTTTTTATCTTTAATTAAATCCCATAAAATCATATAAATTCTACAAAAATCAGTTCTTGTTATATCTTTGAAATAAAAATATGTGTGACAAAAATTCAACACATCTATTAAACAATTTGAACCATTTTTGTGAGATAGAAAATTTGCCTTAAACCAAAAACTGTATTTTTTGAAACTTGGATTTTTGAAATGGAAATCTGATTTTTCCAAAACACATGTAAACAAAAACATGATATTTAAATAACTTTTAAGCATGTTGTATATGGATAGAATCTATATACATGAAATATAGTATATCTATATTTTTGACATTAAATCAAAAATAAGTTTTGTTTAAATACAAAACTCCAAACACATGAATAAGCTTATCAAAATAAGTTTTTCTAAGTATATGAAGCATAGATGTATATAGATCAAATCTAATATCCATTAAACCATGTAAACTTGTTTTGATTCTATCTATTCATGAAAACCAAGATCGGTTAAATCGAAAACCAAAACCAAAACATGAAACTTGTGTGTGTATTGTGAACTTGAGCATATCACACTATCTAATCTTTACAATGAGATCTAAACAAACTTAAACTAAAATAAACCGATGTCTTCTTGTAGAACGCCGTCTCTAAGTCGACTCGATCCAAACGTGATCCACCGAGCTTGACTCCAACCGTGCTAGATGTGGACATGACGCTCGAGCTCTTGAATCACCATGTGAAAGCTCCAAAACACCTTTGTTGAAGCTAATCACCTACTAATATCTTGATCAAATATCTGAAACTAAATATTACAAGATTATTAGTAAACTATAACTACATGAGTTAATCATCATCAAAACTAGAGTGAAGGGCCACTGGGCCAACAGACTCATGTAGGGTGAGCAATGATCCACTAGGAGTACTCCAGAGCACGATGAAATGTCAACTGTAGTAGCCAAAGATACGTTTGCAAGTCCTCACCCTAACCTATGACGAGGATCGGAGACTGGAGAAGAAGAATAAGAGCAGCCACCGGCCAAGGTAGTGAAACGATTATTTCATCTTCCCTCTCAGTGAATAATTTACGGTGCTGCCGGAGACAAGGACATCTTATGCTTCGTATGCGAGTCAGAGATCATTTGAAGAACAACTGTTAGTTTAGGAAGATCAAAAATACTGTACCGATTCCAACAGCACTTCCAGCGACGCAGTATCCCAGAGCCCAGATTAGGAAACCTGAGAGTGTCATCGTGATCGCTACCTGACTTTTGTGACTTGAGTTGGTGATTTTTCCTTATCACTACCCCTTTATCATATTGTCATCATCATCCATGTCTCTTCTATGTTTATCTCCTCCCCTTATCGAAATTTCGAGGATGAAATTTTTGTGAGGTGGGTAGATTGTAACACCCCGTTCCCGAAATACATACCGAGTATATTTCCCAATTTTTCAATCATATTTTTCTATTTTCCTTCATATTTATTTTTATTTTATATTATTTATATTATTATTTGGTATTAGCTCTGGATTTCTGGATTAGAGTCAGCTCAAGTTCGAACCGGGACTCGATCCCAATGTACTACTTGATTTGACCTTTCTAGTAGTTAGACCAGATCAATTTCAGTTTCAGATATTATTTTTCAATATTGTGAATTGTTTATGTTTTTCTAGAAATTTTCCGAATTATTTTGCAAAACTCATAAAATCTATATCGACCAGTATCACCGATCGATTCAGGACTTTTAATTAACAAACTGGATTGAATTCTTAAATCTGATTTCATTATGTTCATCAAAATAATATTTTCTATTGTAAGAATTTTTGGGATTTTTTTTGGATTTTTCAAAATTTGACTGAATATAATATTCTTACTATTTTATTGCTTCTTTTCCTTCTTTCTTTCTTTCTTTCTTTTCTTTCTTCCTTTTCTCTGGCTTCCTATGTGGCTGACCTGTCAACAAACACCCCCCATCTTTCTTAATAATTTTAAATATATACAATTTTATTTTCTTTTTCCTTTTTTTCTTTTTCTTTCTTTCTCTTCTTCCTTTTTCTTCGCCACCTGCTCCCCATCACCCCATCCCCTAATGATCCCCCTCTCCCCACCGTACATCACCCCATCCTCTCTCCCATCTCTCTCTCTCACTCACTCACTCTCTCTCTCTCTCACTCTCTCTCTCTCTCTCATTTCCTCTATCCCTCAATCTCTTCTCCTTCCACCAACTCTTCCTCTCTCCCACCAACTCCAGTTTTCATCTTCCCCCAACATCGTCGGCATGCTCCTCCCCCATGATCACTGCGTGCCTCAACCCCGGCGCCACCCCAAACTCCATCCCTCCTCCTTCACTAAACACCACCACCACCACCTCCAATTTCCCCCATTCCACACCAATTTCACCAAAATCAACCACCTTCAACATCACCATCTGCTTCAACATCTTCTCCTTCATCTCGCAACCACCACCACATCCACCAAACTTCACCACCACCACCTCTCACAACCACCACCTCCCACCACCAAAACTCAACAATCATCACCACCACCACCAAAACTCAACAATCAACACCACCACACCGTCCATCTCACCCCTTACCTCCTCTACTGGGCACAGACCGCCGTCGGTCCCCTCTCTGACGTGCCACCACTGTCTAGCTAGCCGCGCCCCCCAGCGTCGGCCGGCCTCCCCTCCCCTCCTTTCGACTCTCTCTTTCTTCTCTAGTTTTCTCTTTTTTTTCTTTCCTTCTTTCTTTCTTCTGTCATTGTCCCCCTCTTTCCCTCTCTCCTTCTCTTTCCCTTCTCCAGTTCTCTCTCCCCCTCACATCTTCTCTCTTTCTCATTTCTCTCTCTTTCCTTTTTCTCTCTCACTCACACTCATTCTCTCTAGCTTTCCCTTTTTCTCTCTCTCCTCCATCTCGGTCGTTACACGCTAGCTCCATCGAGCTCCGTCATCGTCCACACGTCTATGGTATATATAGGCGAGTACCATTTTTTGGGATTGCAAATACATTTTGGTGTTTGGATAATTGTATATTACAATGTTGGGTGTTTGTATATCTAGTGGTGTTGTATATTTATGGGTGTTTGTATGTTTGTGGGCGATTGGTTGTAGCTGTGTAGTTGGTGCAAGTATTAGTGTATTAGCAGTGTGTTAAATCTGGGGGTATGTGTTTGTATTTGTGGTGCTGCTTGTTCCTATGCATGCTTGTAATAGTGTACACGATATTTATGTATGCATGTGATACAAACACTTGTGCAGGTTGCACATACCCGGGCACAGCCCTCGGGCGAATCTACCCAATAGATCTTGTCCTTGAACCCTCTGGGTTTCATGGTAGAGTCGCCGTAAGGAAACCGTTCTGCAGGCTATCCAATAGGTCTTGGCCTTGTACCTTATGGGTTCGTGGTACTTGGCGGAGTGGTCGCCCACTCAGTCCTAGTGGATCATGCTATGGTTTATTATTATTATATGTGTGTGTTTGTTTGGTACTAACATTTGCGCAGGTACATATTCAACCTTGAGGCTTACATTCAGCCTTCGGGCTTACATTCAGCCTTCAGGCTCTTATCAGTCTTCAGATTTAGACCCTCTGGGTCTCTTATGCTCCGCTTGGTAGGCGACTCTAGCTCTCAGTGCTTTATCGCTAACTCCGCCCGAGCGTGGTTATGCGGTGAACACGGTTTCCCCACATGTGATAGCATAGCTTTCATATGCTCTGATCACCGTGTACATTTAGTTGTTCCGCGAATGGTAACCACGCCGAGCATGATGGTGTCTAGTGTTGTGCACTGGCTTTGCTTCAGCATTGCTTAGCTTCGATTTAATGTTCGCTTGCTACTTGTCTGCCTAGCCCTGCTTGCTTATCTGCTTGTATGCTAGCCATCTGGCCTTCGGGCTTAATGCTATACGGTTCTTTTTGCCCCGCCTGATAGGCGATCTTAGTGCTCTGTGTTTTACCACTAGACTCACACGAGCGTAGCTACGTCGTGGCGTTAGCAGAGTGTTCATACACCGCTTCGTCATGTACGACTGGCTCCTCCGCGTGCACATTAGCGTCTATCTCTGCTCGCTTAATTGACCCCAGTTTCAGACCCAGTCTTCGCGCTTAACCTTGGGTTCTCTTTCAGCTTTGCCGGTAGGCGAGCTTAGCTGTAACCCCGACCCTAGATGTACGTGTCATAGTATCAGAACTCGATACATCGTATATATTTGATTGACTTTCCTGGTAATCAGACTGACCCAATTTTAGTTTTAGATTTTATTTTCTAATATTTTAGATTTTTCATAATTTTTGAAATTTTTTTGTATTATTTTGAAAAATCTCCGAATTCGGTATCGCCCGATACTGATAATCGACTTCATGATTTTTAATTAAAATAGAGTTGAATTTTTAGAATCTGCTTTCAAATTCCTTTTCAAGATTATATTTTCTATTTTCATGTATTTTTGAAAATTTTTCCGAGTTAGTTAAAAATCTGACCAAACCAATGTGGATAGTATCACCGATCGATTCTAGGGCTTTTAATTTGCAAACCAGACTAAGTTTCTTGAATCCGATTTCACATTGTTCTTAGGTTATATTTTTTACTTACAAAATTTTGAGAACTGATCTGAACTAGTCAAATTTGACTCAATTAAAATAATAATATAAAATCTTATTTCCAATTCTTTTTCTGTTTTTTTCTTTCTTCTCCTTTCTTCTACATGCTTCTTCTCATCGACCTAAACCCAACCACCTTTTCTCTCCTCCTCCACTCCCTCTTCCTTTTAAATATCTTTCTTTCTCTATCTCACTCTCTCTTTCTCTCTCGCTATCTCTTTCCATCTAACTCGCTCTCTTCACTATATACTCACCCTATCTCTGTCCTCTACCAACCAACCACCGGCCAAGCACAGTCATTTGCCAGGCCCTGTCGCTGGCGAGGCTAGAACCTCCCCTTCTTTCTCTTTATTTCCCTCTTTCCTTCACTTCTCTCTATCTCTTTTAATTTTTCTCTCCCTCCTCTTTCCCCGTCAACCAGCACCTCCCAGAACTGTCATCGAACCACTGTGCACCACCACCATCAGCACCACCTCCTTCCTCTTCTTCTTCTTCTCCCCTTACTTTCTTTTTTTTCTCTTTCCTTCCCCCACTCTCTTTCAATTCTCTCTCGCCGTGCTGACCGGCCGTGCCGGCAGCGCCTCTGTCGGCGCTGGCCTGACGTCGTTACCGGCGGCTAGGTAGGCGAGGCTAGCCCTAGCGCTAACCTCTCCTCTACTTCCCTTTCACCCTCTTTATGTATCTCTCTCTCTTTTTCATATGGGTATAATCTATTAACCCAACCCATTACCCTATAACCCAATAAACCAAATCACTTAAGTGATTGGGTTTGGGTTATCAGATCAAAATCTGATCTAATAGCAACCAAACCTAATTCATTATAAAGGTAAAAATTCACAAAACTTCCTGTTAAATAAAATTTATTACATATTAATCTTATAAATTACATATTTAACCCATGTATATGGTTTTTAGTGTTCGGGCGATATCTCGACCATCCGGAGTCCAATTTGGGCGATTCTCAAACCGTTGAGATCGTAGAAAAATAAGATACATCCTGTAATACCTATATGAGTATTTTTATTTTATATTTTATATGTCATCATGTTAAATAAAATCGAGTTATTAATTTATTTAAACCATGAGTATTGTTCTGTAAATCATGTAAATAGTAAATTACTATAAATACAGATGTGTTAGTGGTTACTGATATGTTATGGTAATTCTTGCTTTACGATAACATGTAGATGAATCATTATATATGTTGAGTGATTATAAAATAATGAACAAAAGGAATTTCTTAATAATAACTAAATTAATATTTATTAAATGGTTGTGAAAAGTTTGAAAATAAATAATTATTTATAATTCCTTTATGATATCGATCACAGTAATGACATAAAAGTGGTATAACAAATATTGATATATCTGTAAATATATTGACATATATCCACATTACATCTATCATCCTGATACTGTCACCTTACCTGACTAACTACTGATACGCTGGAAACTGTTATATCATGTTTGTGGACATTAATATAGCTTACATGTATTAGTATCATCGTTACACGGACACACTAGTACATTTGGCATTGTTATTTCACATAGATATTTAATACATTGAACACTGTTATTTCATGTACTTGTATCACCGATTACACGGATACACTATACTTGTATTTCATGTACTTGTATCATCATTACAGGGGTACTCTACACTGTGAATGCATATATTTGTCACATGGATTCACTTGTACACATGCTTTGATTGTTTCAGTATTCATGTTGCATAGATTACTGCTCCTATTACATGAATTATTATTACATGCATATTTTTGCATTCATGTTATGTGACTGTTTAATACAATACATTACTCCTGTTTCTGATACCGATATCGATATAATAATCTTGTTACGGGAACATATGGCAATTGCTCTAAGATGTACAGCTAAGTGCCACACGGAATATTGTACCTCATGTTATCATGTTTTCTTGTTATCCTGCACATGAATCTGTGAGGATCGCCTCTAGAGTCCCACGTTTTATGGATCGTATGCCTTCTATTATCCTATATATGTCCCATTAACCTTACATATGCTATAATCATTGTTATTATTCTTGATATACTGTGTAGATTAAATATAATAAATATAACGTGGGGTTGGGGGAAGCTGTACGGTTGACTAGATCTTACCAGGTGGTTGTCTGGATCGATTTGTTAGTCCCACTGCAGGAGACGTGGTAGTGTTGGTTACCGATTGACCTTATTTCTCGTTACTTATTTCGCCTTAGTGGACCGACCCTAGTTGATTGTACACGTACATTACATATTTTATATCACATATGTCACATTTTCTTCATTTATTTTAAATAAAACTCTGCTATTTAATGTATTTTTATGTTTAGTGGTATGCAGTGTAATTAATGAAGAAAAGAGAGAAATTAATAGATTTATCCAAATCTAAAAATTCAAAGATCAAGCAAATCAAGAGTATCTATTCAAATCCAGAGCTTCTAAAAGTCATCTTTCTGAAGACCAGATATATTAGATAAGATAATACCAGTCAAAATTCAAAGCAAAAATGGATTTGAAGACCCAATTGATTTTGCTGAAGATAAAGGGATATATCGTCAATTCTAGAAGAAAGACTAAAATTCCAAGTGGATAAAAGAATAGAGTGTCAATCAATGGAGGAGAGCCCCCAGAATCTGGCCCTACTGTCAGATTCTTGCCGGGCAATGCGGCAAAAGCAGCATTTCTGCGGCCTGGGATTTAAATTAGGGGGAGTCTTGCTACCCTTATCTCCATATCTTATCCTATCTCCTACTTTTCTCTATAAATACTTGTATTCATGAAGAGAATTGTACACCAAAAGGCTGAAAAGAAATTGAGAGGAGAGTTTTGTGGGTTATGATGAGTTTTGGAGAAGATCGAGAGTTTGTAACGATGATTCTTCAATGAAATTCATCTTCTTCAATAAAGATCGTGCACCATTTCAATCTAACCTTTCTCTACATTTCTTTATAATTTCTGTGATGTGATTCCTTTTTGTTAATTTCATGTTCTACTTTATGCTTTTTTCGTGCATGTCATCTTCTCTTTTTCAGTTGCGAGTTCTTCTACTTTGTTTGTTTTCAACATCGCTCAGAAGAGGGAGACGTCAAGGCGACGACAAGGAACCAATTCTTATGTTGATTCGGGTTTCATCTTTCTCTCCTCTTTGATCGGGGGAAAATCGCGCACAAAAAGTGTATGTTTTGAATCAAGATTTAAAGTGTGTGTGCTTTGGCTTCCTCGATACTTCCGTTATAGCGTAGAGGCTAAAACAAGTCGAATCCATAAGGACAGGAGGCGATAGAAGCTTACACGGTATGTTCACGTGTATGTTAACGGTTCTTCAAATTTGAAAGAATGAAAAGACAAGAAACAAAAGAAAGAATGAAAAAGAGAAGTACGGTGAAACACAAAGAAGTGAGAAGCGTAGAAAAATGGTATTTGTGATTTTATTTTTTATATCTAAATAAAGTGAAAAAGAAAGAAACCCATAGCTACTAACTACTAATGACTTCACCAACATGCTAACCTCTCAGTGATAGTTGCCTCACATATATCCTTGGCAATCACTAGTCCTTGGTTCAAGAGCGTTTCAAAGCATGACCCATATGTAACTCATCACATCCCAACTCAACAAACAACTGCAAGCTACACTTAAACCATCAAAACTAAAAGTAAGCATGGAGTAAAGTAATGTTAGCTTGTTAGAGAGTTAGGAAGTTAGAGTGTTAGATCCATCATCATGAGCCATCAATGGCTCTTGCAAGAACAAGGCCAAATAGCGGCTATTAGATTCATGTGGATTATCAAATAAGAAATTAGACTAGTTAGTGGTTAGCAGCTAGTTGCCATGAGAGAAAAGATTAGTTACACATGTAAAGGAGTTAGATAGAAAACAAAGAGAGGTAAATAGAGCACATTTCATAGCTTGTCACCTTCTATTACAAGCATTCTTGCATTCCACTCATGTATCACTCTTTTCCTAATACAAGATCTAAAAGAAAATGAAAAATACAGAGAGGAAGAAGAAGAACTAATCTAACCTAAATTAACTATAACATGGAGAAGAAAACTACCCTAAAACTATACTACTCTCTGTATATCTCTAACTGAAGAACCCCAGGGGGTATTTATAGGCACCAGGGGAAATGGGGGCCAGGGGGCAAACCCTGGCACAAGTATGAGAGCGGCCGCGCCCGTACCGCCGCGGAAACGCGGCTATGGCCGCGTTTCCGCCGCCATAGGGTGGCCGCGCGCTGTCTTATCTGTCCCTTGTCAGGTGTTGTTTCCGGTTTCTGATTTTTGGCCCTAGTTTTGACGAATCAGCTCTTCAAAGTCAATGGCTAGATTATAGGCCTTTAATCACCCAATAATTGGTGATTTAGGGTCTTCTTCTTCATTGCACACCATAGACCTAGAAACATGCAAGAGAGGTATTATTAGCAGAATTTAATATCAAATAAATGTGAAGATGTGGTATGAAATATGCAGTTTTAGAGACTAATCACACCCCCACACTTATCTTTTGCTCATCCCGAGCAAAACAAAAAACTAAGCAAATTACTACACCACTTTCGCAGGTGACGCGATTGCACTGAGCATGTGCAACTAGCCGTTAAACCTCTAAGTTTCCCCTAGAGGAGGAGTTTTGTCTCCTGAGGGTTTTCAGCGGATTACACCCACAAATCCATAAAAAAAGAAATCAAATGTTAGTATTTTGAAAACGCATTTTTAAATAGAGAAAAGTGTTGAAGTATTTTTTGCGAAAATAAGTGATCCAAGGTCATAGGTTAATCATAAATTAATCTTCCTTAAACTAAGTCGAAATGTAAATTCTTGTTATAATTAATGTAAGAATTTAAAATTGAATTGACTCTTTGACCTTTCATAAAACTCTTAGAAAAATATGCACTTTGTGAACAGTGAAGGTTTTGGGATATCGACTCTAACTTTCATGCCATTTATTTTCTTATTATATATTATATTTTTTCTTTTTGTTTCCTTAGTTTTCTTAGGCTTTCTTATTTACCCGGGTAGTGAGCCTTTAGCCGGTGACTCCCAAACCAGATGATCTTAGGGCACCGATGAGAAAACATCCCTCAGACTTAAGGACTCGAGTAAACAAGGCCACAAAACTAAGGGGATTATTTATTTTTGTCCACCGTTTTAGGTGTGAATAATCATGCTTCTGAGGCTTATTGCCCAACTTCAATAACTGGTTTTTATTATCATAATTTTTATATATATATATTTTTTTAATGAAATTTTCAGTCTTTGTTTCAATCCCAAAAATTGTGTTAGTGTGAAGTGCATAAATCTAAGGCAAAAAATTCAAGATCAAATATCTTTTCAATCTTACTTTCTTATCCTAAAATTTAAACAAGATCTATTATTTTGACTCAGTTTAAAATTTCATAATTTTAGGTCTTCCTAATTCTTAAGATAATCTTAATTTTCTTAAAATAAATCAAAATTATTTATCTTATTTCAAAAAGTTTTGTAAAAGAAAGAAAAAGTTTTTTATACAAAAGAAAAATTTAAAAAGTTTCCTAAAAAGAAGTGAAAAAAAAGAAAATTTAAAACTACCTATGTTAGTAAACCCTCCCCACACTTATCTCATGCATTGTCCTCAATGCATCGTGAATGTGTATATACATGAAACAAATTGGGAAGGAAGAAAAATACCTCATGGTGGTGGCTCCGGTGGTGGTCTGATTGGGCCAAGCGTTGTTACCAATCAGGATAATTGTGATCTTGAAGGAACCGACTAATGACCTCTCTAATATGACCCAGAAAAAGAATGATTGAATGAATAGTCTTATTTAATATTTATCCCCATCTAATGTCCAATTTTCAAAAATAATTACTGAGTCATTTTCTTCAACATCCTTGTCCAATAATGAAGTGTGATTTTGGGAGATGATGGACTTGGACTCAAATGGATCAGGAACAAAAACCGATACCGACTCGAAAATTTGACTCAGATCAAGTCGAGAATCAACAACGAGAGTCGAAATTGGTTCAAAATAGGGTCCAAACCAAAGAATTGATGTTCACACACTTTGCCCATTAATGAAGTGTGATCATAAGATAGATATTGTGATTCCATTTCACGGTGTACTGGTACAAGATTCAATGTTGACTCTGGAAAAAAATTTGGTAAATATACGGGAGTCTTATTGAATCAAAAAGGAAATGGAATTACTAACATGAGGTTCAGGATCACATTCTGGTTCAATTTTAATTTCAGGAAAGGGATAACTTGCCAGAATATCCAGGCGACTTTCATAACTTGGAGTATGGTCAAGTTCAAATGTGTGTTCTGAAATTGAATCTGGATTCCCAATTGACATGATTCATGGGTCCAATCAGTAGAGTTAGGGATATGAGGATCGGTCAAAGGTTACAAGAAAGACTTTCCTCTCGCTCTCATTGATCAATTCGCTCATAAGTGAGTCTAACCTGCTGATAGGCCGTGTAACAGAATTTGGATTCGAATCTTATCTTCCATACTCTTTGCAATTGGTTCTTCTTGAAAAGGTGAGCATGGAAGTTGATTTTAGAAATAGTGGTGAAATTTTAAGTCCATCGATTGCTGCTCGAACTCACGCAAGGTTCCATACTCAAGTTCAGTATTGATGGTTGTTCATTTTGAATCAGTGAGACTGGAAAAGATGAGTAGGACTCTTGAAAATTTAGTTGAGAGGATGAGTCCAATATGTTTTGCATTCTTTCATAAAAGACTTTCAAACGCTTTTCTAGCTCAAATTCTTCTTTAATTGGATGCTCTAGAAAAGGGTATGTGGAGTTTGATGTGGGAAGAATATGAATTGAGCAAAATTTGAACTTGTTGTAGGACTCTTCCATACTCCTTTCCAAATCAGATTTTTCTTCGTTGGTGGAATAGGAAAAGGAGTATATGAACCAAAATCGGGAATGAACTTTGTGAAAATTATGCACAAGACAGTTGAGAATTTGACTCGGGTAGGTGAATCCCCATGAACTCTGTGAGAGTTGAAATTATTGTAAAAATTATAGTCATAAGATTGGGGGTACAGGTCATTGATTCGGATAATCCCAACCTGGTATATATGTTGGTGCATGTTGTACATAGCCGGGTCAGACTTATCCGAGTCAAATGAGGTCGGGTTGAAGTATGAATTCATATTAGGATTGAAAGAATTGTTGTTGTTAAAATCCATATCACAATTTACAAGAAAGAAAAAAAAAACAAACAAACAAACAATAAAGAAAAAGAAAAAGAAAAAGAAAACAAGCCTATGCTAGGGTTGACTTAGACCTAGACGACTCCTAACTGGTTAGACTGTCCACGGAGGGTATATTGTAGGAAGCTGACCATGAGTTAATCGGCCAGGTAGGGAAAGACCAGTGGGAGGTATCCGTACCGGAGCAACGGGCCTAATTATGTCAAATCACTGTTCGTCGAGGTTTCGCCTCTCAATTCCCAACCTTAGACACCGATTTGACAAGAGTCAACTTCTAACAACTTTCCCCTTAGGTCAATCTCTTAAATGGGTCCGAGGTGTCCCTAGGGGCCAACGTCTAGCAAATTTTATTTAGGCTTGGGTTGTGTGAGTGGGGGTGATTTTTGGGCAAAGAGAGGGTAATGACTTCCCCACCTTATATTGTATTGGGTTGTGCCCTTAAGTTCAAT
>JAVJIF010023746.1:0-54707 GCA_038442645.1 Agave tequilana
ATGATGGTGGGCTGATAGGACCAACCACATCCATCCCCCACATTTCAAATGGCCAGGTAGAGGTCGTAGAGTGGAGGTACCCTGGTGCTTGATGGATGAAATGCCAGCACTTGGCAAGCGTGACATCTTATAGCATAGGTGACGGCGTCGACAATCATCTTGGGCCAATAGTAACCCAACCTTTGGAGTCGATATGCCAATTTTGGGCCAGGTTGATGGGCTCCACACATACCATCATGGGCTTCTTTCAATACCTCTTGGGCTTCCTTTGGTGAGAGGCATCGGAGTAAGATCCCGTCATGCGTCGACGATACAAGTTCGCGTATCGCATTATAGTAGAATTTGAGGGCTTTCCTTCGAATGGCAGCCGCCTCTTTGGTGTCCTCAGGCAGGATGCCGTATAAGACAAAATCAATGTAGGGGAATCGCCAGTCTCTAACTCTGGACCGGTCGATGCTTCAGTGCTTCTTCGCCGTGACGACCTCCCGTTAACCCCGGGTAGTCTTCGAGAGCGATTCTCGGACAATACAGGTCGTGGCTGTAGACAATATTTTCTCCATTGCTCCAGCTGGAAGAGCTAGGAGCCGCGAGGGATGCGAGTGCATCTGCGTGCGCATTTTGCCTGCGCGGTACATGGTCGATGTAGAAGTTTGTGAACCCCTCGGCCATGCAGATAGTTGCGTTGTAGTAGGGTACTAGGTCCTCATGTCTGACTTCGTACTCCCCGTGAACTTGGCTGACGATGAGTTTAGAGTCACCGTATGCCTCGAGATTTTTAACGCCAATCTCATCGGCGAATTGCATCCCAATCAAAAGAGCGTTATACTCCGCTACATTGTTGGAACAAGGCTCAGTTACGAGACAGCTCGGGGAATCACATAATTCTGTGGGGAGACGAGTACTACTCCTACCCCCGCTACTATGTGTCCTTTTGGGCTTGTCCTCGATGCACCGTCGAAGAAGTTTGCCATACTTGACCTTCAAACGATGTCTGAGTTAAGAAGACTTCGGCGACTTTCATCTGGGATATCCTCGTAACTTTGGCCACCCTCGGATCTGGGTGTTCAGCTAAGAGTCCGCCACCGCTTGTCTTTAATGCCTTTTGTGGTAAAAAGTGCATCTCATATTGGGATAGCAATATGGCCAATTTTGCCAGCCGCCATTTAACGATGAAGGCTTTGTTATGAGTAACCTCAGAGGTTTGACTTTTGATATGACATTTATAGTTTGGCCCACCAGATAGTGTCGCATTTCTGAATGGCGAACCCTAATGCCAAACATTCCTTCTCGATCGGGTTGTACCGGTGTTCGGCCCCGCTCATTGTTCTACTTAAATGTAGATTGCTTGTTCTCGTCCTTGATCATCATTCTGAGCTAGTAGAGCTCCCAAAGAATGATCCATTGCCCGGACATACACCAGGAAAGGCTTTCCGGATACCGGAGCTACAAGGACTGGTGTTGGGTGAGGTATTGTTTAATTCCTCGAACGCTTGTTGGCAAGCGTCATCCCAAATGAACGAGACACCCTTCTTCATTAATTTGGCGAAGGGGTGGCATCTTCCGGAGAGGTTTGAGATAAACCTGCGGATGTACGCCAATCGTCCCTGTAATCCCCTGAGTTCCTTGAGATTTCTCTAGGTTGCATCTCCTGAATAGCGCAACCTTTTCCGGGTCCAAATGATTCCGGTAGAGGTTACAACAAATCCTAGGAATTGCCACTGGCTACCCCCCAGAAGGACTTGGTGGTTCATCTTCAATTGATGAGCCCGCATTATATCAAAGACGGCCTTCAGGTCAGATATGTGATCACCTTGACGCGGCTCTTTATCGCGATGTCATCAACATAACATTCCACCTTGCGCATGTGCTGATGGAAATGGCATTCATGGCCCTTTGATATGTTGCCCCTGCATTCTTCAGTCCGAAGGGCATGACGGTAGCAATATACTCCTAGAGGTGTCCTGAAGGAGGTATGCTTTTCGTCATCAGGATACATCTTGATTTGATTGTATCCTGAGAATCCATCCATGAAGGACATTCGTTCGAATCCACAGTATTGTCAATCATGACATCTGTGATTGGCAGTGGGAATTCGTCTTTGGGATAAGCCTCATTTAGATCACAAAAGTCGATGCAGATCCGGATCTTCCCGTTCTTTTTGGCAACGGGGGACGATGTTGGCTACCCAGTCGGATGCTGTTCTTCCCTGATGAAGCCAGAATCTATAAGCTTTCTGACTTCGATTGAATTGCCTCCATCATTTCTGGACGGAACCGTCGCTGCTGTTGTTTGACAGTTTTACGTCCGGATTGATGTTGAGGCGGTGCATGGCCACTTGAGGATTAAGTCCAGGCATGTCCTCGTAATTTCAGGCGAAGACTCTATATACTCTTGTACAAGAGATATTAGATCCTTTCTTCTCCGAAGGTGACAGGCCATCACTTATGAAGATGGGTTTAGGATTGGCCTCATCTCCTAGGTTGACTTGAACAACCCTGTCTTCTGTGGGCGGCTCACGCTGTTCAAAGCGGGTGTCCCAAGAGCATTTAAATGTTTGATCCAAGGATCTGCATCGAATTGGATTTTCTTCATCTTCGTCTTCCAGGTGGCTTGTTGAAACCATGTTCACTGAAAGTCTCTGAAAGATGTGTTTCCGACACTGACATCTGACTCCCAAGATGACGTGTCTGAAAGTAATCGTTGCTTGCGATTCTCGAAATCGAGGCTGATGGGACCCGGAGTTGATACATAGCCCAACCCCCGGCGCGTCCGATGATAATAATCGGGGGCTTTCCCTTTCGGCACAAAGGATCGAAGTAGCGTTCTTCTTCCTTTGCTGAAGTTTAACCCGGGCCTGTTGGTTAGGTCGTTACCCCATGCGTTTCATCATTTTGAGTGCTTTTGGCTCATAATGACCGAACTGGGGGGATTCCTCCTCGCCTTCCGATTCTTCGCGGGGCGTTGGTTCAGACGAGATTCGCCCAAAAAGAATTGGTCTTTGGCCTTTCCGTCTGGCTGGAACTATGAATATAGATTCTTGCGCATTACCATTATCTTGGTACGTCTCGAAGGATGATTTCACTGGTACATGCAACGTGTCAAAGCATCCATTGCCGACCAGAGATCGTCATCTACTTCGGTGCTAGTGTCTGACGGTACTGAATCAGAAGCAAACACAGAAAAAATACGCTAAATCTAATTCTTCATTAATGTACCAACCACCTACATCGTCGGTGGTATTATCGACATCGAGCTTATCAGTGCTCTTTACAAGTGGTTCCAACTCCCACAGGCACTCTTCTTTTTCGGGCTCAGTGTCAGCCTCATTACCAGAGTCTGGCTCCTCTGGTTGTGGGGTTTCATTTGTCTCCGCAGGATCCTGATATAGGAGGGAGTCCGTGAAATAATTTTTGACCCCCTTAAACGGATGCCTTTCGGCAATCAACGTTTGCACCTTTCCACTCCCGTCAATGTATTTCATGACTTGGTGGAGAGTGGATGGAACGATGGAGTTGCGGTGAATCCATGGTCGTCCCAACAGTAGGTTGTAGGAAGTATCAGCGTCGATGACGTAGCATGTTACTTCCGACTTGAGGCTTCCGATCTGGCACTTGAGCTTGATCTTCCCCATTGGACGGTGTGTGTGTTAGCGTTGAACCCGTAGATGGTCGTCTGGGTAGGGCTCAAACGATGGGTAGGGATGCCGAGATGTTGCATGACCCGGCGAGGCATGATGCTCAATGCGGACCCTGGATCTACCTGGATGCGATTCACCTCGGACGATCCAATATACCCTGTGAAGTACAGGGGCCGATCATGCTTCCCTTTAACCTGCATATCATCCGCCGTAAAGGTGATGCAGGAGCATTCTAGGAGGCGTGGAGGCAATCCTCTACATCTTCCTCCTTTGGTATCTGGGTCATGAAGACCTCAGCATTTGCCAGAGCCTTTGTAGAGCTTCTCTGGTCGACTTTGACAGTCTCAGGAGCTCGTAAAGAGTAATCCGTGCCGGGATGTTGGCTAGTTGAGCCAGGACATCAAAGTGGTAAGGTTTCGTGGATCCTTCCGCTATGCCCTTTGGAAGGGCCGAGAGAATCGAATCTCCTTCTGCTTCTCCGCATGTGGCTTTGCGGAGGGCTTGGTTGGCTCTACAGCTGGTTGTGGAGGAGTTACCGCCGTTTCGCCATATTGTTTCAAGTGCGACTGTCCCGAACGGGTCTCCGCCACCAGTCGACTGGGTTCGGCGGCTAGAACTATTGTCTCCTCCTCTGAGTCGGTTAGCAAGGGAACATCAGTCTCCGCTTCTCGAGAAGAGGCACACACCACATGGCAGGATGAAGCCTTTGCCTTGCCTTTGGACTTTCTGTTGGTTACAGTAGTCTATTGTTGTTCATTGACAAGGTCAGGGTGGACCCACATGATTTCCCCTTGAGGCGTAGGGATGGGTACCAAGCCTTTCTCTTGCTGCTGATGAGGGTCTGCGTTGACCACTCTTAGTTCTCCTTTCGAAACAGGGATCACTCCCGACGGTGTCGGGGGTTGTTTTCCGAACTGGAGAACCGACGTCATGTTGGCTGTCACCTGCTTCTGCTCTGGTCGGAGTTTTAACACCTCCACGTCAATCAGAGCCTGCAGGATGTCTTTGAAGACGTAGCAGCTTTTGGTGGGATGTCCCAGCATCCTGTGATATAAGCAATAGGTAGGATTGTCAGTTTACCGACTTCCCCGGGGCGCCTAGCTTCTGGGAGCTTCAGTCGGTTGCTCTTGTTGAGTAACTTGAAGAGCGAGTCGACATGCTCATCCTTGAAGGAATATTGCTTGTTGGCGCGCGGTTGGCTTGAAGAGCCACTTGCTTTGCTTGGTTGAGGTTTGGCAGGAGATTTGGTCTCCGTTGCCAAGTTATCCTTCCGCTTTGTTTGGAGGGATGTGTCCGGCGCACGCCTCGTTGACCTTTCGGCCTGGGCTTACCTTCTTCCGCTCTGACGCGGGCGACAATCTCCTCAGCCTGTTCACCTTGTTGGACTAATTGCTTCCAGGTGCGGCTCTCAGCAACTCCTATTTGAGCAAGGAGTGAGGTTTGGAGATTGTGGCGGCATGTTTCCACCAGGGTGACCTGGGTCATGCCGCTCGGACACCGGAGTGCCACGTTCCGAAACCTTTCCACGAAAGATTTGACGGACTCTCCCTTTCGCTGTTTAGTAGCCAAAAGGGTGGGCATCGTGACTTCCGAGTCATCTTCGAAGAAGCGTGTTAAAAATAGCTTCTCCAAGTCGCCCCAGTTCTTGATGGAAACTTCTGGGAGCTTCATGAACCATTCAAAGGCAAGCCTTTCAGGGTGCCAATGAATAGACGTGCCAGGATAGCATCGTTATCTACTACGTTCCTGGTTTGAGATTTGAAGTAGTAGATGTGTTGGTTGGGTGACCCTTTCCCATCGAATGCTTGAAGGGTTGGAGCCTTGAATTTGGACGGGTATGGAACCAGGTCCCATTCAGCAGGATAGGGCCGGACCACTCCTGCTTCTTGGAGGTCTTTGCGACTGGCAAGGGCCTCGAGGCGTTGCTCCAGTTGACTCATTCTTTTAGCATGAGCCTTCCCGGGTCTTGGTCGCCCTTTATTTGCGACGAGGATTTGGACGAGCCAGAAGTAGATCGCTGCGTCTCCTCAGAAGGTTCGGAAGATGAGCTTTCTCCCTTTGCCCTTCGGCTTTTTAGGAGGTGATCTCCTCCTGTCTTCGAGCAATTGTGCAAGCGCCTGCTTGAGGGAGTTGATAGATTCCTACTGAGAAAGAATCATATCCATTTGGGCCTTCTGGATCTGTTCTAAACGTCTAGCCGTCTCCTCAGGAGTGCCTACCATGTAGGCGGAAGTCTCCTTCTCAACGGAAGAGTTTGAAGCCCGCGATTCCGCTACGGCGGAGTGAGAATCATTCATTTTAATGCCATGGGCTAAGGCATTATAATCAATTGGGGGAATGGCCCCAGTTCGGGTGCGAGTGTGTTGATACACCCCTTCTGGTTCAGAGTCAGACTCATCCGAGCTGACTGCAGTTTGTTTTCCCTTGCTCCTGCTTGTCATATTCGCAGTGAGCTCCGGGTACTCAACGTCAGAGAAGGTTCTCCTTCTGTGGAGCGCCTTCTTTTGGCTGACGGAGGAATCAGGGTCAGCTGTCTAACCAAAGACTGCTGATTCACACCTGATCTGCAACGGCACTCAGAGAGCATATGGATGAGCCGTTGGCAGCAACATGACGAAGTGGCCTGATTGACACTTCTTTTCTTTGTCAAATAATCCCTCAAATCCATGGGAGGGAGATTGAAGAGATTAGCCTCACAACGTCGAAGACGGGAGGAATCCATGTGCTGAACAGCCTGGACACAGGCTTCAGGACGCGGTTATCGCGTCGCAACTATGTAACGCGCATCTGGTGCCTCTTTGAGATAAAACGCGATTCTCGCGTTGCTGCTTGTTTGCGTCGAGGCAGAGACGCTTGAGAGAGAGAGTGGGCTGCTGGCCCCACGCCTAAGGGTGTTCGCCTCTTGTGCTTGACGAGGCACAGAGGTTTCACCTCGGCGTTTGGTAAGTTGGTCTTCAGAGGACCTAACTTGAGGAATCTCGCGTTTGGGTCGCCAAACGCGGACTTCACGTACTGGACGTGGCGCGGGCAAGACGCCAGATTGTACGTTGCGTCCAGCCTCAGTCGGACACCAGAGGTTCCAACTTGCAGCTGACGCGCACGTCTCCTCTGTCGACGCTCGGCGTTTCGATTGCGTCGTGGAGGTGGAGAGAGACCAACGACGACCTGATGCTGGACATCAGAGATTTTGACCATGCGGGTCTCCTGAGAGACGCTGACGCGGGTGTTCTGTGCGACGTGGTTGGTCGCAATGGCAGTTTGTGCCTGAGACCACGCGGGCCTTCTGAGAGGCGTTGGTGCGTGTGTCTTGCTTGGCACCGTTGGCAGCAGCAGCGCCAGAGAGCCTCAGATCGGGCTTCGGGGCCATTCCCCGTCGAGACCCTGCGGCAGACGCGGGTCTTTGGCCTCTTGGAGCCGGAAGAGAGAAACTCTTCGTACTTCGCCTGGTCGAACTCGACAACGAGTGATTCGACCATCTTCCCCTTACGGAGGACGTCATCCTGCGCCCCGATTTGCTCATCAGTGACAAATGTAGTCCCCAGCGGAGTCGCCATCTCTTGTACGCGTCGGAAAGGGAGGAAGAGAAAAGAAGAAGGGATTGAAGTATTCGCTGTAAAATTTCCTTAAATCAAATGAAAGATTACAACAAAACAACCAACTGTTTTTTTTCTTTTCTTTCCAGTTACAAGGGAGGGAGGATGTTGAGTCTTGAATCCTCCCTTTGTTTAAAGCTGGGTTCTTCAAGTGGCGGTGGAGAGTGAATCTTGTTCTCCGTTGACCGGATGACCGTCGGGATCGTCAGGGAATCTTCTCTTGGGCTGGTAGAGGGAGTAGCAAAGCTCTGTCTACCAAACTCTCAAGAGAAGGCAGGCAAAGAGCAGCTTGTACGCAGCAAGCTTGACGAAGAGTTGAGCTCTCTCCTGTCTCGGTCTGTCTCTCTCTGTGATCTTCTGATCCTCTTGATGCCAGATGCCTTTCTGATCGCCCTTGTATCTATCCCCCTGCCTTCTGATTGCCTCGACCTCATAGCAAACGAGGCTATTTATAGAGGTCCTAGGGGGTGAACGTGCCCCCTAAAAACGCTCCATAATGAGGGGGTAACTTCCCCGCTACATGGGCGGCGACTGGCCCCATAACCAGGGCGGTTATAACCGAGGCGCGGGTTTCAACCCACGCGCCTTGATGTTGAGACGCGGGTGTCGAGCCTACGCGCCTTGATGTTGAGACGCGGGTGTCGAGCCTACGCGCCTTGATATTGAGACGCGGGCTTTGGACCCTCGCGCCTTGATATTGAGACGTGGGTGTCGAGTCTACGCGCCTTGATGCTGAGACGCGGGCTTTGGACCCTCGCGCCTTGATGTTGAGACGCGGGCTTTGGACCCTCGCGCCTTGATGTTGAGACGCGGGCTTAGGACCTTCGCATCTAGAACCTGAAACTCTGCTTTTTAATGGCTTGTCTTTTAGTGACTTTTAGACAGCCTACAGGGAGGTGTCATGAAGTCCATGGTGTGTACAAAATATTGTGATTAGCCTAAAAAGAGGATCTTTAAGTCTAGGTTGTAAGACCCAAATCAAGAGCACTTGGCTTTGATACTAATTGTAAATCACCTAGGGGGGTGAATAGGTGATGGCTAATCTAATGGTCACTAAATGCGGAATTAAAAATAATATGATGCAAATTAAACTTCTTAAACTAAAACACCACGTATAACACAAGAGTGTAGCCGAATTACCCGTGAAGGCCTCTGGACTAACTCCTCAAGATTTCTCTAAATAAGAGTTGAGGTGCCGCGTTGGCTCACTTGGTTAAATACAAGTGTTACCAAACAATCCCCAAGCATATAACAATTAAGCACAATATGAATATCAATCATATAAAGATGAGCACAATAAAAGCATGCAAGATATAAACAAAAGAGACAAAGAGAGAGAGCAATCGCAAACACGGGAGATTTGTTTCGAGGTTCGAGCACACTTGCTCTACTTCCCCGCCTTCAACACTATGAAGGATTTCCACTATAATCGATCTCACTGGATCACTCAGTGCCGCAACACCTACAAGCTCTTGGACTCCCTAGTCCTGTACACACCGCAAGCCCACAAGCTCGCCGAGGCCGCACCTCAAAAAGGAGTTCACACACGAACTCGAAACACCGCGAACACACTTGTCCGCCTCCTCAAAGAATAAAGATGAACTTTAGTGATCACAACTCTTTGATCACCTAAAATCCTCTCACAATAAATATCCCTATGGGTAGATATAGCAATGGATGGCTCAAGTGTTGTGTGAGAAAACAAGGATTGAAATGGTGGATGAAAACTCAAGAAAATCACTTTTAAACACTCTTAATAAAACTCCCCTTTTGATTGAAAATATTTGCTCTTAATCAAGTGGAGAAAACCTCTTAAAAGAGTTGGCAAAACTAGCTTAAAAACACTTGAAAATCTTCGTGAAACAGCACCCAAACTCCCAAATTTGTAGGGCTAGAAAAACTAGCCGTTGGGAGCCAGGTTGGCCTGTCGGTCGACCGCCGGTCGACCGGCCAACGGTCAGATTTCTGACCGTTGAGCCAGCGGTTGACCGGTCGATCGACCGTGACCCTGGAACAGAGAGCAGACCTCTCTGCCGGTCGACCGACCCAGTCGACCGGGGCTTTCAGAGAGCAGAAGCTCTCTGGCGGTCGACGGACCCTCCAGCCAGACTGGCGTGCACGTCTTGTGCACATCGGTCGATTGAGTCGATCGACTGACTTCCAAGCCCGGTCGACCGTCCGGTCGACCGGCAGAAGCCAGGTCACGGAATTTCTGGGATTAAAAACTAAGTCATTTTGACTCAAATAAATTCCCATAAAATCATGAAAAATCTACAAAAATAGTTTTATCATTATACTTTGATAATCAAACATGCTTGCACAAAATCAAGACATGTTACAAACAATTTGAGCTATTTTTGTACCTTGGAAATTTTGGCTCAAAACAAAAACTGTATTTTTTCAAAAACGGTTTTCCAAAACTTATCTTTTTCAAACTTCTCCAAATACAAAAACAAGATATTTAAATTTGTTTGAAGCATAGAGTGTATGGATATGATCCACTACACATACATGGTGCAATATCTATGTTTTGACAATAAGCACTAAATATGGTTTTGATTAAATACATGTAAACTTGAATTCCAAAACCAAACCGGTATTTTGTCTAAAATGAAAAGTCTTTTCTAAAATGAAATCTCTTTTATAAAAGCAACTAAATCAAGAGTGTGTATGTGTAAGATATACTTGAGCAATCAACCAACTATTCTATCCTTTACATTTTATCTAAAAACAAAATCTTATAAAAACAGACCTAGACACAAGTCTTGATCTTGAAGTCTTCACTTGAACTCTTCTCATCTTCTTGACTTGGTCCAAACACGATCCAAACTCGATCTCTAGCTCGTTGGATCAAACCGTGTAAGTTCCAAAACTTGACTTTAAATTCTTTGTTGAAGCTACACACCTACTAAGATCTTGATCATGAATCTGTCACTAATTAAACACAAGATCATTAGTACTATAACTACATGAGTTGATCATCATCAAAACTAGAGTGATGGGCCTTTGGGCCGACACAGACGAGCCTCAATTTCAGCTAAAGTTGTCCTCTGAGCTATCTCCTGCTATAAGACTTCATCATTTTGAGCTCCGAGCTGCTCCAACCGAGCCATCTCCTCTAGACGCACAGGTTCAGCCTTGGACAGAAGAAGATTGGCTCTCTTGATCATCTCCTTTGCCTTCTCAATCTTATCCTTCGTATCGAGAAGAGCACTATTAGAAGCATCTATGGCATCTCTAATTTCTACTTTCCTTATCTCTAAAGATTTTAAATCTAAAGATATTGCCTTAGCTGCAAGATGAGTTTCACATATTTGAGCCGCAAGACGTTCAAGCTGTTCATTAACTGAGGGGTCAAAATCTGAATTGCTGAGGTGAGCCACTCGCTCACGTCCCTCTCAAGCCTTTCCACCAGTAGCTCCAATGCGGTAGCCTAGTCATCCCCTCTAAAGTCTCGAATGTTTTCGATATTTCGAGAGAGGACCACCTTTAAAGCAGAAAATGAGGTAGTTGAGCCTTTCAAGACCAGAGCTACAGATCGCTTCAGGCTTTTGTAAAAGCTATCTATCATTTCGGTCACAAATTCTTTCTCGGGTTTAACTACTCCTGGTGAGCGAGTAGTACCTGAAGACAAAGCCTCTACCAGCTTCACAGTCATAACGGTAGAGGAAATGACAGAAACACTGGCTGGAGAAAGACGAGGGACCACCGGCGATCTAGGATGAGTCTTCATTGAAACTAACACACTGGCCACGTTGGACGTAGGGCTAGTAACTACTTCACAAAGAACAAGCTCAACAACTAGTGTCGGAGATGTATGGCTAGTAATTATCCTCAGCCCAGTGGGTGACAGGGTAGGAGCGTCAAAGAAACCAATGGCATCTCACCTACCGATTCAATTGGGAGTGAGATTGGCTATGTAGCCACTGTCTCCTCAGCTTCTTTAACTCCATCGGCAGGCTCAGGCTGATAAGATGGCAGGTCGTGATACAAGACATCCAACTTAGCAATGTCTGTTGCGGCTGAAGTGCTTGCCTTATCCCTGATTCCCTCAGGAAGATCATCTGGTCCCCTTGAAGTCGACGCACCAAAGGCGGAATACCTGTAAAAAGACTTTGTTGAAAACAAGTCATAATGAATATCAGGAGAGAATTGCTTACAAGAGATCAAAGTATTATCAAGAGGCGATACCGCATCAACTACCTCAGCAAAAGTCTTTCTATGGACTTTCTCGACGGCAATGCTAATTCCGTCAGGCTCCATAGAAAAGACTTTGGCAGTTGCAGGAGGGACGTCTGGCTCACCTTCGCTTGCCGAAGCCTCTGTGGTCTATCCTATAGAGCTCAAGGCCATTGGACTCTCTTTCGAGGTCCTAGCACCCGAAGGACCGACACCAGCTGCGTCACCTCCGAAATCTTCTGAGACGACGAAGTAGCTAGCCTCGTCACCTTCTTTATAAGTGAACAGAGGATCATAATAATCCCCCTATTCTCTTGCAGCCTCCTGGTTCTCTTGCAGTCTCAGTGCCTGAATCATAGGATAAATAAATGAGCTGTACGAAATATATAAGTACATAAAAAATTGAATGAAACTCCCAGGCTGGGAACAGCTTTATCAGCCGTCTACTTTTGTGCCGATAGTTTAATAACTAACGGGGTAGGAGGAGGAGGCACTGTAGCTGATTTACCCTCTGCAATAATGGTGGGAGTGTAGCGACGAGGCTTCTTCACCACCCTCTTCCTATGGGATCCACCTTGCCTCTTTTATTGATCTAGACATCGGGATCTTCTTCCTCCACCTCTTCCACCTCCACGTCTTCCATAGCGGCTGTGCTTACCCCACCAGGAGCATCTAGTAGAACCTCAGTGCCTGTGACTACTTCAAAGGGGGGACTTTCCGCATCTGAAGCTTCACTATCGGTAGTGGCGACGAACTCCAGGAGGCCTGGCACCCGGACTCTTTTGCCCTCACCCTTCTCGGTGACTTTCTGTTTCAACCGCTGAGAGATTAACTTCACGCCAAAAGAGTTAACAGAGAATCCGGTTGGTGTAGAGTTTGAAGTTCTATAATACTGACAGAACCCCAAAGTCGTAAGTAGGTTTAGGGTCCTCAAAGGCATGCGCAACCGTGCCTCAATACAACCAGCGATGAAGAACCGTCAGGCGCGAATACCATCAATGAGACTCCACATGAAGGCCAGGCTTGTGTTCAGATTACCAACATAGAGTTGGTCATACCCGAACTGATGAGCAAATCGACTCGAGACATAAGGTTTCTAATAGCAAGTATCCCCGTACCTATACACCAGATGAGATGGCCGGATGCTAACCAGCCATTCAAAGATCCCTGGCTCAGCGACGTCTTCCCGTCTCCCACATTCTTGAATTCTTCGCCATAGCCCGCATCGCGAATGCAGGGAAGCACCGGAAGAGACTATAGACGTCATACCGACACATCAGCTTGCGGACCGCGGCCACATAGGACCGTAACCATGAAGATCCCTCAAATCGGCGGAGAAGCGCCATTCGAATACATTCTGGAGGCTCTTCACCAGCTTGAATAATAGCTGGGCAGTGAAGAGCGAACCATGCCATCAAATAGGTGTATGGCAAGCTGATCTTGGGGTTTGGTCCGTCACGGGGTAAGATAATGTGTTTCCCCCTTTTCATCATTGGTGGCTTGCAGAAAGCCTCTGTCAATGCACGAAGGCCCCACTGAATACAACACACTATTGCCAGTAGAAGTACAAGGGAGCGACCATGGACTAGATGAATGGCTGGCAATAAGACAGTCGGAAGGATGACATCGTTGTAGGGAGATGGCACCATACATCTCTTCAACCAAACGATAAAAATCCCGCCAAAAGCTCCTTCCGGGATATTGGGTGACGAGCCTGATGATGAAAGCTCCTGAGAATGTCACCCTTCTCATAGACACCATCATCCTCTTCCAGAATAACATCTCCCTGGGCATGCTTTTTCATCCTCTGGAAGATACTTCATCTGTAACCCTGCAGTGAGCCGCTTCAGGAGCATCTTCTAGGTTGGCAAACAGATAATTCCCCCAACTCTTTGAACTGCTTGAAGCTCCCTTATGGCTCCCATGAGTACTCGAGCAGATATAAAAATGGCACATCAATTCTCAGTAAGTCTCGAATAAGGCGGGCTCCTGTTTCTCTAGAAATGTCAATTCTGCCTCGCATGGAAAGTATTCTTCGTAAGAAAGAGATCCCATTGGCAGAGCAGAGACTTCTCACATCTCGTACAAGGTCATACCCAGTTTGCCTACAGGGGTAAAGAAAGTCCCTGTAGCAGGGCAGTATAATTCAAAGATGGCGTAGAAATTCGCTACGCTCATCTGAATACCATAGTAGGTTACTCTGACAGCCTCGTAAAGTCCTAGCCTCCTTAAATCCTCCTCAAAGTGGGATAAGACATATAGGTCAAATCCCTCCATTAGGCCTTGGGAGGATGAATCCAAACTGGGGTCCTGAAATCGGTTACTGGATAGTTGCCGTGGACTTTAAAGAACTGATTTCCAAAGGTTTGAGCCACAACGAGATTTTTCCCTACCGGGATGTCTTAGAGAACGTTTCCAGGATGAAGACCCAGTATGCAGCGAGGAGGACCTGCCCTTGTATAACCGGGAGACGTAGCTATCAATTTACCCACATGAACAGAGTCAGTGGTCCGAGTTACTTGCCACTTCATCTTTCGAGACCTTGTCACACACTAAAAGAAAGACAGTAGGAAATGACGCTTACTAGATGGGAGATAATACTTCTCGCCATCCAGATTGAAGATTTACTGCCCTTCCCAGGGGCCAACTGATGATCAATGTCAGGCGTTGCATCCCCAAACATGAAGCCAGGCTTTCGATAAATTTTTCGATCACAATCCTCAAGGGGAGCAGTAGTAAAGATGCTCCTCATGGTATGCTGATCTCCGGCGTAGATCAGGGCATCCCGGCCGGGAGTGCTCCGCTCGCTGAAGAATGAGGCTTGCCTCTGGAATTGCAGGCTAACATTACCATCCACTCTCCTGGCTATTTCAAAGAGACTGTTCAAAGGATCTGGCGTATAGTGCACTACAAAGCAAGAAGAAAGTATGTTAGTTCATTAGTCAAAAAAAATTTTAAAGCAAAAAGAAAATTGCTAAGGCATAGGTTCACTTTCCGAACGAAGCTAGCCTAACATTAGCTTCGCCCTGAGGCTTAGCTCCACATCCTGTACGAAGGCAAAATGCAAAAACTCTTCAAGTGTTAGCTTCGCTACGGAAGCTTAGCTTCGCATTCTGTCGCTGAACAGAATGCCAAAAAAGCCCCAAGGGCTAGCTTCACAGGAAAGGCACTTGTGCCTAAATTTACTCAAAGGACTTTAAAGTCCTCTTTCCAGCTACGCTTCTGAAGCTACCTTCGCATCCTGTCATTTGACAGGACGTGAACCACCCTAAGGGCTAGCTTCGCATAGAAGCTAAGAGAAGAAACCATTGGTTTCTAAATCTCAAGTTGAGAAATTAAGGGGAATTAAAATCCCTAAAAATTCGACAAAGTCAAATTAAGGGAGAGTGACTCCCTGAGATCACTGGATCATGGTGAATCACTCTGGGTTCACTATGAAATAGCTAGAAAATGGCTTCAAAAAGAGATAAAAATCTCTGAAAAAAAGAGAAAAAAATTCCCTACCCGCAATGTGGCGTTCAATGACCAGAGTAGGAGAGGGCACTTCCGTAGCAGAGGTCATTGTCTCTTTGCGTGCTCGTCTTTTGGGAGCCATGGAAGAACTAAGAAGTTCTGAAAATCTAAACGAAGAGAAGGAAGAGAAAGAGATTTATTTCTATAAAAATTTGAAGTGTTATTTTAAGAGAAGTTAATTCTCTCTTTCAGCCCATTGGGCTTTTATAGGCATAAATTGCCTAACTTCGTCTCCTCAAAAGGAGCACAGGCGGCCGTTTCAAATTAATTTGAAACGACGCCTAAGCGCCTTCCCCAAGAAGCCTTACTTCAACCCTGTCAAGGGCTAGCTCTGTTGTGAGTTTAACGTTGACTTCGCGCAACGCTTGAGTAACTTTACTGAAAGCTGAGCTTTAGCTCCGCTAAATGCTCATCTTTAGCTTTACGAAAATTTCGTGCTAGCTCTACTGGAAGCTCGTTCCTGACTTAGCTGAAAATCTGTCTTCAGCTTCGCTGGAAGCCCAGCTCCGCTAAGAGTTTTTCTTTCCTCCTCAGAAAAAGGCCTATCTAAGCCGGCCCAATCCAGTTGCTTTCGAAGTAAAAAAGGGGGGAGAAAAGTAGATGAACAAAAAGTAAATTTTTTTATTGATTCAAAAGGGAAGATATATTGATAATACATCAAGATTATCTTTCATACAATAGGGTCTTTGCTCTAAAGGCATACAAGTTGTCTTATCTTCTTTCAGGATGATAAGCCGTTCCAAGACCATCAAACCAGCTAGACACGAAAGATCTTCCTCCTGCACAGGGCCGTAATCCTTCGCTTAATGGCAGATTTTGCCATTAATGAGCTAGATATTCTTTGATCAAAATTGGCAAGGGATTGGTTGCCACCAGAAAGCTGGATCTTCCATAATCAAAATTGGCAAAGGAAGGATCCAAGACCTTACTGGTGACGTCCGCCTTCCCGAAGTGGATCACCTCGGATAAGCGACTACCAGCCCCTTCTCAAAGTGAATCATCCCGGATAAGTGACTGCTGGCCTCTTCTTGGAACGTGCATCAGCTGCTCCAATATATTTCTCCTACTTATGATCAAAGCTTTAACTTGAAAGTCAGGAGGTATACTTCTATTCTCCTTCATCAAGAAAAAAAACTGAGAGCACTGTATACTGCAATGCAAATGAAGAATGAGTTAGCGTTAAGTGAAGAGGAAAATGTTAAATTAGAGTTTTGTTCTCTAAGCGACTTTAATCCGAGACCTAGCCTTATTATGCACTGATGATAAACTTCAGATAAGTAGAGGATAGCCTCGCTTGCATGGCAAACCGGCCTAGCAAAAGCCAAGTTTTAGCTCTGCTAGACAGCTAGGTTAGACAAGCCTTAAAAAGGTCAAGTCCTAGCCTCGCCTATATGGCTAGGTTAGACTAGCCCGGAAGGGCACAGTCTTAACGCCACCTATATGGCAAGACTGGCTCAATCTTGAAGAGGCCAAGTCCCAAACCTCGCCTATATGGCAGATTTAACAGATCTAGGCAGGAACTTTGCGTGAAAGGATCCTTTGCTTGATCAGGCAAGAATGCTAGCTTTGCTGGGAAGCTTGAAAATAGGGTTGAAACCCTTTTTCGTAAGCCAAATGCAGAGACCAAGGGAATTAAATCACTAAGATAGCTGATAAAGCTAAGAAAATTAAGGGAGATAAACTCCCTAAAGTCACTAATGACTGAGGCTCACCAGTTCTTGATTGGGTAATAATCAGAGTAAGAGTTTCACTACTTCAGGGATCTCAGTCTCCTTGCTTGAGCAATGAGGAGGGGTCATAAACAAACCTCCTAGAAAGAGAGGAGCATGTTTCTCTAGAAAAGACTATAAGAATCCTATTTATAGGTCTCATGGCCTGACTACGCTGCTATCACTTCAAGCTTGGGAACGCGGGCGAAGTTAAAGCATTCAAATGTTTTACCTTGAGAAAGGGAATAATCTCCCTCGGGAAGACACATGAAGTTATTTGAATTTCAGAAAAGGAAACAATCTCCCTCGTAAATACAAAGGAAATTATTCAAATCTTAAAAAAGGAAGCAATTCCTCTCATAACTCGCAAAAGCGGTTAGCCTCGAGAACGGAATGTCGCTCCATCACAGCGAGCGCAAGGTTAATGCTCATATTCCAACCCGATTTGAAGCGAAGCTACTTCAGGAAGCCCAAAGGCGAAGTTACCCAGAAGCACGAAGCTATATGGAAGTGGATTGTCACAATTTCTTGGCAAACTTATTCCAACCCAAAAGTGGGGCTCAAGACAAAGTTGAACTCAACCACCAAGGCGACGTTCACATTCACATACCATCAATTAAAGCAGTTCAAATTATTTCAAAATCTGAACCATTCCATTACAGATTCGCGAAAACTTTGAAGGGGGTCTTGTTGACACTCAAAAAAGACAAAACTTCTGCATTCATTTTCAACCGGTCTGAACGACGTCTAACTTATCAACATCTATAAAAGATAAGTAAAAAACAAGCTGATGACCAAAGAGAAGGCAGCAACATGGACATTACTAGTCCAGTAAAGCAGATAGTAAGCCAAAGTTGCCTTTGAAGAGGCATAAGAGGGCCTAAGATGCTGAGTTAGCTTAACATGTAGCATCGCATGAGCCCTAGGGGATAGCCTCGCCTGAGAGGTGAAGTTTGTATAGCTTCCCCTTGAAGCTCTCCATAGCTCCATATAGAGCTAACTACCAGCTTCACCTGAAGTTAAGTCTAGCCCCGCCAGAGGCTGATCCAGGAGCTTCGCGCAAGAAGCTTTACCCCTAAGTTCGCTGGAAGAAAAAAGGTTCAGCACCGTTATGAGCTGAGTCTTAGCTTCACAGAAAGCCTTGAAGGTAACTTCACCCGAGGTTATGAGCTAAGTCTTATCTTCGCAGGGGACTATGAAGATAACTTTGTTGAAGCTCTAAGCTAAGGCTTAACTTCGCATGACTTAGCTCCGCAGCGAGCTTTACCAGGTCATCAATTAACCGTTTCACACGGGGGATTAATGGGTGAACCCCACTAATTTAGTTGAATTTACGCCACTTTAAGTGGGCGGTTACTCCCGCCCACTTCGTCCCACATTAAGTGGAGATAATTAAGGCATAACGGCAAAGAGGGCATTCGTACGAACCCTCTGACTTTGCCAAAAGCTCGCAAAGAGTTTCCTGGCAAGGTCATTTGCGAGTCTCGCACGAAGTTAAAGACTGATTCAGCTTTGCTGAATTCAAGGGTGTGATTACACCCCACATTTGCTATAAATAGTCCCTTGCTGAGCCAAGGACACACACACGCGGATGGACAGAGAGGAGATTGGCTACAAATTTTCAAAAAAAAATTCTTAGCAAGGAGGGTTCTTCGGTTCTCCTGCTTCCAAATCTTGAATTTTCAGAACCAAACGAGAAGGAAAATCCTATCAGGAGGCAGTGTGATTGTCAGATCGATTGGATCATCAAAGAGATAAAGTGATCGCGCGCTGATCAGATTCCTACTGGCACATTTCTCTAGAAATCTCAAAGGAGATCTACTTATAATTTCTATTTAATTACTTGTAATTTCGCTCCTCGACTCTTTTGTAAGTTTTCCCACGAATAACAATTTTTGATGGAAAACAATTGGTTGATTGACGCCAACGGTTAGTTCAAACAAATTGAACTACTGGTCGGCCAGGTGGTCGACTGATGTTCTAGCACAACTATAGTAACGACTAGTTTTTTTGAAAAATCTGTTTCTTTGACTTTTTTCCAAACGGGTATATTTGGGTCTAATCTCTTTCTTAATGGCCTGATAGGCTCTCCTAACTGTGTTTTATTATTTGACTATATATAGGGTTCATTTATAGAGGATTACTAACAATTAGTTTTTGAAAATAATTGAAAAATCTAGTTTATACAAGAGAAAAGGTTTCAAGTTTTTCTTGCTTTAAGTTCTCTCATTTCAAAACCAAATTCTGCAAGTTTTCAGCTTTTAGATTGATTCATTTTAACTGATTTTCTCTTTCACAAACTTCTTGAGTTTTATCTCACATCAAATATATTGGAAGTTGTAAAAGGAATTGTTTGTGATCTTTGTGGTCACCTAGAGCTTGTAAACCTCATTGGTTTTGTGCTACCTCTTGTGTAGAGAATTGAGAGTTAGAGTTGTGTACTCTGGTCTTGTGTAGACCTTGCAGCTCTTTTGTGGAGGCTCCTTTGTGAAAAGATCCTTAGAGGATAGTAAAATCCTTCAAGCGGTGAAGGCAAGGACGTAGAGTTTGGTGCTCGAACCTCGAGATAAATCTCTCGTGTTTGCGATTGCTTTCTCTCTGGCTTTTACTCTATTTCAATTGCTTGCACTCGTATTTTTGTATTTATTTCACTTGCTATTCATATCCAATATCATTCATTCTTGTCTGTTTTCACTCTCTAAATACGGAAGGCAATTGAGCACCTCAACTCATTGTCTAGAACAATATAGAGGAGAAGTTTTAGAGCCCTTCATAGGGAATCCGACTTCAGTTCTTAATTTGAGTTGACAGTTTGCATCTTTCATATTATTAATTGTTGCATTTTTACATTTTGACCATTAATTAGCATTACGTCTATTCACCCTTTCTAGGTGTACTTTCAAATTGAGCCCTTCTCCATGTAGGGTTCAACGAGAGATGAGATTGTATCTTAATTCGGGAACATGATGAACTCTTTGAATAGTAGTGATGCATCCATCATGAGACCAAAATTGGATTGTTGCTTCGCCAATCACCTTGCTCGTTGTAGAATTTCCTATGAAGACTTCTCCCCCTTGAGTCAAAGTGTATGAGGAGAATATTTTCCTGTTGAAACTGATATGTTATGAACATCAAGTGTCAATTATCCATCTATCTTTGTTACCGACTGATCTATTTGTAACAGATAGAACGTCGCACTGTTCTTCAACTCTCCAGCTAGTTCAATGATATTAGCATCTGGTTATTTCTTCTTTCAACTCAACAATCAGCTCTAATGTGCCCCTTTTTGTGACACCAATTACACACCAAATTCTTATGTTTTAGGTTACCCGTGAAACTTTCGTTATTACTCATGATACAAATACAAATGAAGTATATAGATTAAAAATAAAGTATAAATTGATAAAAATATAAATGAAGTATATAGATTAAAAATGGAATATAAACTGATAGAAATACAAATACTGATACAAATGAAGTATATACAAAAAAAAAATTGCAAAATCCCTTGGAACTGCCCAACGGCTACCTGGCTCAGGTCGGCCTGGGCCTGGGTCGAGCCCGGGTTCGGCACGTGCTTGGCCCTGGCCCATATGTGGGCCTGCTTTCTAAAACCCGGGCACGCCCTGTGTATAGGGGCGGGCTCGACTCGAGTCGTCCGGGCCCGTCCCAACTCAGCCTGGGCCCGTGCGGGTAGGTGGGCCGGCCCGACCCGTTCACACCCCTAACCACTCGTTCATTTAACATTATAGTTTCTTGTTTCATGCAACTAATGCACAAAGAGGAAAATGATAAATAAACAAATTAATAATAACATCACCCTTTTTTCTTTGTTTTATTTTCTTTTTCTATTTTTGTTCCTTAAAAATGTCCAACTTCCAAATTATGCCCTCAATTTATGACAGCTTATAGAAATATAGCATTTTTATGTCAGGATTGATTTCCAACTTCCAGCACTATCTTCTTCCTCTTTTAACCCTTTAGGGAAAGGGAGCAGCTTCCTTGAAGTTTCTCAAAGTTGCTTGTCCTTCTCCACTTTCACCAGCTTTGATGACAACATCACAGTCACAGGCACAGGCATTCAATGCCATTCCCAACCAGATAAATTATCCTTTATTTATTTCTTCCCTACTTATATTTAGATCACAAGAGCTCTCAACTCAAGCAATCAACAGATTTTCAGAAGCAAGCAATTCTGCATTAAACTCACCCCATGTGAATGGTTGGTTGAAGTAATATATATTGATCCGCTCTCCCAATTTCTGTTTAAATTCTTGGGTTCATGTAAAAGAAGCTTGTGCTTCTCTGAGATTCTTTTGCTGATTGTTTTTAAGGTGAAATGAAGCTCATTTTTCTTTATGTTTTTGATCTTTCTAAAGGGTTCTTTTTATTTTTTTTGTTGTTAATGTATAGTTGTTTTGCTACAGAGTAAAAGATCTTCAACAGTTCGATTCAACTGAATCATGTCGTCGACTACTAGTATCATACAAGCCACATTTTATTTTATTTTTATTTTTACTGGTATACGCAATTTTGAATGGTTATTAGAGGAGAAGATGGACTTAGAAAATAATGGTGTGAGGGATTTGGGCGCATGAGTCGATCAATTCTAAAATTAGAAATCATCTTCCATTTCATTTTTTTCCTTCCCCTTTTCTCTTGAAGATTAGGTAGAAATATTTATTTTCTTAGGTTAATTCTTACCTTCCTTGTTGATGATCTCATCAGGTGCATACCTTATAGATTGAAGATTGATGTCGAGAAAATGTGCAGTAATGATTGTAATGGTTTTTATGATGAGTTTGCAGTCCTCATGATTTCTACACCGAATCGACATGACCTTGTGTTCCCAAAGGTACTGATCAATCTCTTTCAAAATTGCTCTTTACAGTTACAAATTTCTGTTGTGTGTCTGATGGGTATTTGGTTGTTAGGGTGGATGGGAGGATGATGAGACTGTAGATGAAGCCGCACGCCGCGAAACTCTTGAAGAAGCAGGAGTGAGAGGGAATATCAATGTAAGCAGATACATTTCTCTTGGTTATACTGTTTTGTTTCTTTCTTCTTTCTTCAAACACTCTTCTCTATGTTGTCACTTGGATTATTAGTAGTTGCATACTTTTTATCTAGCTCAGATGAGTAACCCAGCTCAAATATTTCATGAAGATGTTGAAATGAAACAAACACACGTATTGTTTTGCAATTTCGATCCACTCTCATTCATTTTGCTATTGAAGAATAAAAACACTAGGACTGTTTGTTTCACTGGTGGGAAGATTTCGGATCAATATTGTTATGCAGAATAACATGAGATGTGTTAAGAAAAGTCCACAGATGCCTGTCCACCCGTCAACTCCATCGCCTAACTTCACTGTGCACCATTAATAAGTTTACTATGCGCTGATGTAAGCAATAACGCAAGCGACTGCATAGTGCCCCCACGGTTTTCCTATAAATAGGCCCTTCCTGATTCATTTCAATGTACACAATTCGGAAATCAATAAGAATTCCTACTTCTACTCTGCCTCTAAAATTTTCTGTCTTGGTGTTATATTCTCGGAGTTTTTACAACACGTTATCAGCACGATCACTCTAGTCTGTCCCCAGCCTCTACCTCCGTCAGCTCAGGGAAAAAGCCTACCACGTCAAGCCTCTGCCTCCATTAGCTTAAGGTAAAGATCTTGTCACGAGCCTCTGCTCCATTGCTCAAGGAAAAGTCCTATCACAAGTCCCAGCCTCTACCTCTACAATCTCAAGGTAAAATTGGCAAGTTATTATACTTATAATATTCGTATAACACCACTACTATAATGAAAGGAGGCTCTGCCACCTATTTATAGAAATGTGATGTGATTACGAAAAACTAAATTATTATACTAATTATATTCATATAACATCATTACTATAATGAAAGGAGGCTCTGCCACCTATTTATAGTAAAGTGATGTGATTATGATATCTTTACTAACATCTAATTTGATGCTTGCGTGGATTAAACCCAAGCTACTAATATTGTATATTTTATTATTCTGCTATTATATCTGGACAAACACCCACTGAAAGGTTTACCGAGTAGCGTGGTGTGCCAATATTTATTTCAATAATTATTGCCTGCAAAACACCTACCAAGTAGAGTGGCATGCATATATTGCTTTATTAATTATTGCCTGCAAAACACCCACCAAGTAGAGTGGCGTACATATATTGCTTTATTAATTATGCCTGCAAAACACCCACCAAGTAGAGTGGCGTGCATATATTATAGCTCATAAATATATGTAATACAATGCTTTTATTTTACCATTTCCTTAATTACAATATTTAATTATATAAAATCTATATTGTTTTTTCTCTCTCCCCCAAACGGCTATAAACCCAACGGCTATAAACCAACGGCTATATCCCCAAACGGCTAAAAACCCGAACGTCTATAAACGGCTAGTTTTCATCCTATAAATAGGTGAGTTCTAAACTACACAACTCACTCCTCAATCTCTCTTCATTTCTCAAAATTTTCATCATCTCTAAAAAGTTTTGCGTTCGAGTTTTTCGCAAGATGCTTAGTCCAGCTTTGATGTTTATTATTGTCGTCATCATCATCAACACTTCTTTCGTTTTTCTTGGAGATATGGATCCAAGTGAATTGTACCCGTATTTTTTATTTTAATGTTCACCTTCCATCTTCTGCTTATAGCTATTATGGTTGACATGTAAATTTTCTTTGAGAAATAAAAATGTTGTGATTCTAATTATTTTTATATTTTGTTATAGTTATCACCATGTCAAACTTTACAAAGCTTGAGTTCATTCCACTTGATATCACAGGGAGGAATTATATGTCTTGGGTTATTGATATTGAGATACATCTTGAGTCAATGGGTCTCACCGAAACCATTAAAGAAATAAATTCTACGTCGTCACAAGATAAGGCAAAGGCGACGATCTTTATCCGCAGACATCATGATGAAAGTTTAAAGTGTGAATATCTCACTGTAAGAGACCCAAGTGCCTTATGGAAAAACCTCAAAGAAAGGTTTGATCATCAAAAGGAAGTTGTGCTCCCTGCCACTCGTGATGAATAGAATGCTTTGCGCTTCCAAGATTTTAAGAAAGTTAGCGACTACAACTCTGCAATGTTCAGAATAGTATCCCAGTTGAAATTCTGTGGGGGTAGATATCACAGATGAAGAAATGTTGGAGAAGACTTACTCCACATTTCATGCATCCAACATAACACTGCAACAACAATATAGGTTGCGTGGTTTTAAGAAATATTCTGAACTAATTTCATCTCTTCTTGTGGCAGAGAAAAATAATGAACTTTTGATAAAAAATCATCAGTCCCGTCCTACTGGTTCAGCAGCATTTCCAGAAGCAAATGCTGTATTTTCTAAAAATTATGGACGAGGATATAATATGGCCGTGGCCGTGGACGTGGCCGTGGACGTGGCCGTGGACGCGGGCCGTGGACGCGGTCGAAGTGGTTTTTACAACCCTTCACAGAATAACGCAATCCACAAGAAGCATCATATGGAAAGACATGAAAAAGGAAAAAATGTTCGTGAAAGCTCTCTTCGAAATCCTGAAGATTCCTGTTATAAATGTGGCTCCAAATGACACTGGGCTAGAGTGTGCCGAACACCGGAGCACCTTTGCAAGCTTTACAAAGCATCCTTGAAGGGAAAAGAGAAAGAAGTGAATTTCACTGAACATGATGATCCTACGGATGATTCAACTCATCTTGATGTTTCAGATTTTACTGATGATTTTGTTGATCTTCCAATCCATCGTGATATGGTGATAATTAGATATATGATTGTATTATCATACTTTGTTATTTGTAATTTTCAAATTTATCTTTGAATGAAATATTTCCCTTATAATAATATGTTTCAAATTTTATTCTTATCAAATTGTTTATTTTGCATGAAGCTTGATATGGATTACTCTAATGATGAAGTCAAGACCAAAACTGGAGAAATTTGCATACCAGATAGCGGTACAACACATACTATTCTCAAACATAAAAGGTACTTCTCTGAATTAAAACCAACAAAGGCAATCATCAATACAATATCAGGTCCTGTAGACTTGATTGAAGGGACTGGTAAAGCCAGCTTTATATTGCCAAATGGAACAAAGTTTTTCATAAAAGATGCTTTGTTTTCACCAAATCAAAAGAAATTTGTTGAGTTTTAATGATATATATCTTCATGGATATGATACTCAGTCTGCAACTGAAGAAAATATGAAGTATATGTATCTTACTACTTATATATCAGGTAAGAAGTACATACTAGAAAAACTACCAAAGCTTTCCTCAGGATTGCATTATACATATATAAATGTGATAGAGTCACATATGGTAGTTAAAGAAGATACAGAGACAGTAACTCTGTGGCATGATCGTTTTGGTCATCCTGGTTCAATGATGATGCGAAGAATTATTGAGAATTCACATGGACATACATTAAAGGGCCAGAAGATCTTTCAAGTTAGTAAAATTCCATGTGAGGCGTGTTCTCTAGGAAAATTAATCATGAGACCATCACCAGCTAAAATAAAAACAGAATCACCTACATTTCTTGAACGTATCTAAGGTGATATCTGTGGGCCTATACACCCATTATGTGGACCATTTAGATATTTTATGGTATTGATAGATGCCTCTAGTAGATGGTCACACGTTTGTTTATTGTCAACTCGCAATGTGGCATTTGCGAGATTTCTTGCTCAGATTATTAGATTAAGAGCATAATTTCCTGATTATACAATCAAGAAAGTTAGACTTGACAATGTTGGTGAGTTTACCTCTCAGGCTTTTAATGATTATTGTATGTCAATTGGAATAGTTGTTGAACATCCTGTTGCCCATGTACATACACAAAATGGTTTGGCTGAGTCACTGATTAAGCGCCTCCAACTTATTGCTAGACCATTAATAATCAGAACAAAGCTTCCTATTTCTGTATGGGGTCATGCAGTTTTACATGCTGCAGCATTAATTCGCATTAGACCAAGTGCATATCATGAGTACTCCCCTCTACAATTAGCATTTGGTCAAGAACCAAATATTTCCCATCTTAGAATTTTTGGTTGTGCGGTATATGTACCAATTTCTCCACCACAACGTACAAAGATGGGTCCTCAGAGAAGACTGGGAATATATGTCGGTTTTGAATCTCCTTCTATAATAAGATATCTTGAGCCTAAAACCGGCGATGTTTTTACGGCTCGGTTTGCCGACTGCCACTTCAATGAGGCAATTTTCCCAGCATTAGGGGGAGAAAAGAAACAGCTGGAGAAGGAGATTACATGGAGTGACCATCCTTATTACATCTTGATCCTCACGCAAGACAATGTGAGACAGAAGTGCAAAAGATTATGCATTTATAAGAAATAGCAAATCAATTGCCAGATGCGTTCACTGATACAAAAGAAGTGACTAAATCATATATACCAGCTGTAAATGCTCCTGCTCGGATTGAAATCCCAAAAGGACAACCCGAGAATGAAGTCACTCATGAGTCTAAGACACGCCTGAAGCGTGGTAGACCAATCGGTTTCAAAGACAAAAATCCTCGAAAAAGAAAAGGAGCAGATAAGCACAATGACCCCAATGTGCAAGAATGTGTTCCAGAAGAAATACAAAATAAACAAGAATGTGTTCCAGAAGAAACACAAAATAAGACAAATCAAGAGATGAAAGATCCTGAAGATATAAAAAATCATGAAATCTCTATTGATTATGTCAATACAGGAGGATTATGGAATCGCAATAAGATGGAAAATATAGATGAAATATTTTCCTATTCCATAGCATGTGATATTGTTAACGAAAGTGAGGATCCTGAACCAAGATCCGTCACTGAATGTCAAAATAGACCTGATTGGACAAAGTGGAAAGACGCTATACAGGTTGAATTAAGTTCGCTTAATAAGCGCAAAGTATTTGGGCCTATTATCCTCACGCCTGAAGCCGTGAGGCCAGTAGGATACAAATGGATTTTTATACGAAAACGCAACGAGAAAAACGAGATTGTGAGGTATAAAGCTCGACTTGTTGCTCAAGGTTTTTCGCAAAGACCTGAAATTGATTATGAAGAAACGTATTCTCCAGTAATGGATGCAATTACGTTTAGATATTTAATCAGCCTAGTAGTTCCTAAAAATTTAGAAATGCGTCTTATGGATGTTGTTACAGCTTATTTATATGGGTCGCTTGATAGCGACATTTATATGAAAATCCCTGAAGGATTTAAAATGCCTGAAGTATTAAGTTCAAAGCCCAAAGAATTATATTCGATCAAATTACAAAGATCATTATATGGGTTAAAACAATCAGGGCGCATGTGGTATAATCGCTTAAGCGAGTATTTATTAAAAGAAGGATATGTAAAATAATCCTATATGTCCATGTGTTTTATAAAGAAAACAACATCCGGATTCATTATCATTGCTGTATATGTTGATGATTTAAACATTATTGGGACTCACAAAGAAATCCTAGAAGCAATGATATATTTAAAGAATGAATTTGAAATGAAAGACCTTGGAAAAACCAAATATTGTATTGGTTTACAGATTGAGCACTTTCAAAGTGGAATACTTTTGCATCAATCAAATTATACTGAAAAGGTCTTAAAACGCTTTAACATGGATAAAGCAAACCCTTTAAGCACTCCAATGGTTGTTAGATCATTGAATGTGGAAAAAGATCCATTTCGACCTCGCGAAGATAATGAAGAGGTTCTTGGTCTTGAAATACCATACCTAAGTGCAATTGGAGCTCTTACGTATCTAGCTAATTGTACCCGACCAGATATAGCATTTGCTACTAATTTATTAGCAAGATTTAGCTTATCTCCTACACGGAGACATTGGAATGGTATTAAACATGTATTTCGTTATCTTCGAGGAACAACTAACTTTGGTTTGTTTTATTCCAGAGAATCAAAACAAGAAATAACTGGTTATGCAGATGCAGGTTATTTGTCAGAACCACATAAAGTCAGGTCTCAAACAGGATATGTATTCACATGTGGAGGTGCAGCGATCTCTTGGCGTTCACAAAAGCAGACACTTATTGCCACTTCTTCTAATCATGCTGAAGTCATAGCACTCCATGAAGCAAGTCGAGAATGTGTATGGCTAAGGTCTGCAACTCAACACATCCAAGAAGCTTGTGGTTTACCAGTCAACAGAGATCCAACAGTACTGTTTGAAGACAATGCTGCATGCGTCGCTCAAATGAAGGAAGGATTCATCAAAAGCGACCGTACCAAGCATATACCCCCAAAGTTCTTCTCATTCAGCCAAGAGCTTGAAAAGGATAAGCAAATTAATATTCAGTATATCCGATCAAGTGATAATGTGGCAGATCTCTTTACAAAGGCACTTCCCTTTACAACTCTCAGAAAGCTTATTCATGATATTGAGATGCGTCATAAGCGAGATTTATGAAGAAGAACTACTTATGTCAACTCGAGGGGGAGCTTACGTGGCTGCACTCTTTTTTCCTTACTATGGTTTTGTCCCACAGGGTTTTCCTGGTAAGGTTTTTAACGAGGCAGCATAGAACACGTATACAAGATGATGTACTCTTTTCCCTTCGCTATGGTTTTATCCCACTGGGTTTTCCTAGCAAGGTTTTTAATGAGACATCATGTATGGTGGACAGCCAAGGGGGAGTGTTAAGAAAAGTCCACAGATGCCTGTCCACCCCGTCAACTCCATCGCCTAACTTCACTGTGCATCATTAATAAGTTTACTATGCGCTGATGTAAGCGATGACGCAAGCGACTGCATAGTGCTCCCAAGGTTTTCCTATAAATAGGCCCTTCCTGATTCATTTCAATGTACACAATTCGGAAATCAATAAGAATTCTTACTTCTACTCTGCCTCTAAAATTCTCGGTCTTGGTGTTATATTCTCGGAGTTTTTACAATATATGAAAATTTATGGGCAATAGAGATATATAGCAAATAACTCTTCTTTGTAGAAGTCTTCTAAATAGTGGAGTTGTTTCTTGTGCTCCATGTCATTATTTCCTAAAACCATATTTACATGTCCCATTCCCCGAAAATCATTCCATGATCCTGAATATATTTCTGTCTTTCTATTGCCTGTAGGAAGCAAGTCTGGGGATGTGGGAATTCTGAAGCAAGAGTAAACAGAATAGTAGCAGTCAGGTTGGAGCTTGTAGAGGCTACTGTTCGCGCTGGAGGTCACTGAGCAACTCGAGTCCTGGCCGGAGCAGGATACCCACCACCAGAGATGGGTAAGTAACTAAATTCCACCCATCTTAATTTCCTTATCCATTCTAGTGAAGAATTGCAGCAAAACATTTGCTGAACTTTCGTTACTTGAACAGGTTAGTGTGAGCGAAGCCAACTATGTCGGTATGACTGGATGCGAGAGGCTCTGAGTGCCTTTCTTAGTATAGCAAATTTCTTAATGTACCACAAAGTTACTAAAGATACGAAGATACTTTCACAACAATAAAGGTGAAACATCAAAGTGTGCTATACGGATATTTTGCGGAAGATGGGGGTAGGGGGAGGGGTGGTGGAGAGAGTTTTCAAAAACACTAGGAAGTCCAAGGAGGTGATGGAGAGAATTCAAGAAGCCTACGAGTTAAAAGAGTCGGTCTGTTGTGCTCGGAGACAACAACCCTTAGAAGATCCAACCTGATCTCAATCACCAAGAACAATGAAAACAAACTAGAAGAACAGCCAATCACAAAAAACCAGATCTAACGAGGTTCGGCCAACCTGCCTACGTCCTCGGGGCAATTCATGGAGAGAGTTTTCTTTATGGAAGATGGATTACAATAGCTCTGGATCTCTATCAACACAAGAGAGTCCGCAGCTATACTTTGTCTAGGCTCTCAACCCTAGAAAATTACAACCAGGGCTTAAATACATAACTTCCCGAAACAACAGATTTCGCCCAAAACCCGACTGTCGGTCGACCGGCCGGTCGACCGACTCCCTCTTACGGTCGACCGAGCCGGTCGACCGAAACAAACAGAGAGTTGGGTTGCTTACAGAGACCCTCTCCGGTCGACCGGTCCGGTCGACCGAAGCAATCCTGTGCATTTGGTGCACGTCGGTCGACCGGTCCGGTCGACCGACCACTGTCTTTTCTGCTGCTGCTGCTTCTTCCTGCCCGCTGTTCCTTCGCCTTTCGTCATAGACTCCTTGGCAGTCTTCAACAGCACCTGGCATGACTTCACCTCCTCTACTGTACTCTCTCCTCCAACAATTCTCCACCTCGGTGAAGATTGTTAAATCTGAGCCGAACACTGACTCGATTGCGGCTGCACCAATCTGGTTGCCTACGTACCCCTTGCCCAAGGGATCAAGCCTTCCGTAGTTCATCCACATGAGCTTCAGCAAGCTCAATTCACCTGAAGAATCTGGAGCAAGTCTTTGCAGTGTGCAAACTTTACTCCCGACACCACCTTTGTAAGCATATCGGCCGGATTCTCCGAAGTATGAATCTTCAATAAATTGATGTCATCTTCCTCCAGAATCTCCCGAACAAAGTGATACCTGACATCGATGTGCTTCGTCCTTGCGTGGTAGACTTGGTTCCTTGCCAAATAAATGGCACTCATACTGTCACAGTGTATCTTCAAGATCTCCTGTTCCACTCCCAAGTCATCTAGCAATCCCTGAAGCCAAATCGCCTCCTTCATGGCCTCGGTCAAGGCCATATACTCTGCCTCTGTAGTCGACAATGCGACTGTGGACTGAAGTGTGGAGCGCCAACTCACCGGTGCCTGCGAGAATGTGAATACATACCCCGTCGTCGACCGGCGTTTGTCAAGATCACCTGCATAGTCCGAATCCACGTACCCTATGCATTCTTGCTTCCCAGTGTTGTCCTTCTCAAACACGAGGCCTACATCAACAGTACCCTTGATGTACCTCAGGATCCACTTCACTGCTTCCCAATGACCCTGACCTGGATCATGCATATATCTGCTAACCATGAAAACTGCCTGTGATAGATCCGGCCTTGTACACACCATTGCATACATCAAGCTTCCCACTGCATTGGCATATGGTACATGAGTCATATGCTCACGCTCCTGAACACTCCTTGGAGACATCTTCGCTGACAACTTGAAGTGCGGCGCCATTGGTGTACTTACAGTCTTTGTATCTTTCCCGATATTAAATCTCTGCAGTACCTTCTCCAGATAGCCCTTCTGAGTCAAGCTAATCCTGCCAGCTTCCCTGTCCCTTGTGATCTCCATACCCAATACTTTCCTTGCTTCCCCCAGGTCCTTCATCTCGAACTCAGACGATAAAGTCTTCTTCAGAGAATCAATTGCAGATCTTGACCTAGAAGCAATTAGCATATCATCTACGTAAAGTAGTAGATAGACATACTCACCAGATGGTAACTTGTTGTAGTACACACATGGATCATAATGGCTTCTTGTGTACTTCTTCTTCCTGATGAAGCTGTCAAATCGCTTGTATCATTGTCTTGGAGACTGCTTCAAACCGTACAGCGATTTCTTCAGCTTGCATACCAACTCCTCTTTCCCTGCAGTTTTGTAACCTGTGGGCTGAGTCATGTAGATCTCCTCCTCAAGATCGCCGTGGAGAAAGGCGGTCTTCATGAAAAACACCTAGAGGGGGGGTGAATAGGTGTAAGTGCTAATCTAATAAACTAAATGCAAACTAAGTGCGCTAAATGCGGAAGCTAATGCAAATGTTGCACAAACTTGATACAATACAACAAGTGTAGTCGAATTCCCCTTGCAAGGCTCTGGACTAACTCCTCTTGATTCCCTTGAAATGGGTTGAGGTGCTATGTGAAGCTCTTGTTGGATGAGTACAAATTAGGCCCACATACACAAGCAATCCAAGCAATATGAAATATGTGCACACACAATCAAGCCAAGCATATAAGAACGAATTGCAATATAAAAGATGCAAGGCAACACAAGCAATGTATAAGATATGTATGCAATGAATGAATGATGCTTGCACAAAGTAAAGAGAGTAAGGGTTAGAGAGACAATGGATCAAACGCTAACACAAAGATTTGTTTCGAGGTTCGAGCACCTTGCTCTACATCCCCGCCTACACCACCGTGTAGGATTTCCCAATCCACTATAGGAGTACCAAACTCCTCTCTCAACCTTACAAAGCCACCGAGGCTATACAACCACAATCCACCTCTACCGAAGAGGGATACGGCCCGTAGCCAACTACAACAAACACCTCTACCTAAGAGGCTCACAAACCAATCACCCGATCACCTCTACCGAAGAGGATACAACAAGAATAAGGGTGTACAACTTAGAGGTTTACAACAACAACCTCAAACACTCTCTTTTCTCTTTTTCCACAAAACAAGATCCTAATAGTTTAGGATAGAAGATATGGCTCAAGTGTGGAAACTAAGTGTTTTTGGAAACAAGCAACAAAGAAAAACTACTTGGGAAATCTCTTGTATATGATAGAAATAAAAGATCAAATCAAAATCCCAAAACCTAGTTTTCTTTGATTTTCCAAAAACCCAAAAACAAATAAGATGAAATCTTTTTGGCTTAAAACCCTTTTAAAAACTCTTTTAAACACTAGAGAAAGTCTGGAATTTTTAGCTCTAAAAATCTTGTTCAAAACAATGGAGAAATGGGGTATATATAGCCCCTAGGAAAAACTAGCCGTTAGGCTGATGTGGCAGCCTGACAGACTGCCGGTCGACCGGCCCGGTCGACCGCCAACGGTCAGAAAAGTGGCCGTTGGGCACTAGCGGTCGACCGGCCCGGTCGACCGAAACATCCTGAGAGTTGAACTCTCAACTCGGTCGACCGGTCCGGTCGACCGACTACAATGTGTAGCCAGCGTGCACGTCTGTGCACATCGGTCGACCGACCCGGTCGACCGGCCACTTGGTGCGGTCGACCGGTCCGGTCGACCGTACTGGCCTGGCAGGCACAGTGCAGAACTGCACAGATACGGGATTTGAAAATAAGTCTTTTCACTCAATAAAAATCCCATAAATTCACAGTAAATCCACTAAATAGTTTTAATCACAATAAAAACTGTTTTTCTAAAAATATGTTTTTCTAAAACTTATTTTTTCATAACTTCACAAAGTACAAAAACAAGATATTTTGAACTTATTAAAGCATAGTGTGTATGGATATGATCCACTACACAATCATAATGAAATATCTATGTTTTTGATATCTAGCATATAATAAGGTTTTGGTTTAAAGGATATGCATGATAGAAATACCAAAAACCAACTCTTGTATTTTTATCATAAACAAAACTTGTATTTTATCATACTAGATGTTTCCAAAACATGAATAGGATAGTCAAAATAAGTTTGTCTATAAGTTAAGCATGTATGTATAAATAGAAAACATCTACTATACATATAAATCTTGAAAACTTGTTTTGATCAGACTATTCATGAAAACCAAAAACCAAATCATGAAACGTGTGTGTTTTGTGCACTTGAGCATATCAACTAAACTAAGCTTTACAAATGGATCTAAAACTCTATCTAAACTAGGATACCTAAGTCTTCTTGTCGATCTTCCATCTTCAAGTAGACTCGATCCCAAATGCGTGATCCTCCAAGTGCAAAGGTATGATCTTTAAGCTTTGGCACCGGAATCAACATGAAAAGCTTCTAAACTCCTTGTTGAAGCTAATCACCAACTAATATCCTGTTAATGATCTGAAACTTAGAAACACAAGAATATTAGTAAACATAACTACATGAGTTGATCATCATCAAAACTAGAGTGGAAGGCCATTGGGCCAACAATCTCCCCCTTTTTGATGATGACAAAACTCATGGAGTTATATATGCATGGATTAAAGATAAGCTTCAAGGAAGCTCCCCCTTAACTCATGCATAGGGATAAACAATAAATATATGCAATGAATATTAAACATGAAACATGCGTATGCATAAACAATAAATGGTTCTAGATATCAAATGGAATATTCAAAACAAAATAAGCTCTAGATACAATTACAAAGCAAACTCTATAAAACGATTAAACTTAATATTCTTGAGATTAAAACATAATATATGCATAAACATAAGCATGCATATAAAACTCAAAATCTTTCTCCCCCTTTTTGTCAATCATCAATAAAGGGGTAGACAATCAAAACCATAGATAAAATGAGGGGTAAAAAATCTTTCTTCCCCTTTTTGTCAATCAAAACAATGCAAACAATGTTCTCCTCCTTTTTTGTCTAAAACAAAAAACAAAGTCAATAAGGGGTGACTACAAACATGATATCAATTAAAAAATATGTCAATGAAGTATCTTGATACCAATAAACAAGGATCAATATATGTTATATGCTATATACATTCATGAAGAGGAAGACGCTAAGTTAGCTTCCCTACACATATGCATTACATGAAGAAAGGATGACAAGCCCCAATTCACATAACACATATTATGTAATGCATAAGAGGAGATGTGAAGCTCCCCCTACACACGTATATCATATAAAGAAGAGTTGTCAAGCTCCTCAATTTATAATATACTCAACATGAATCTATATGTAAGAGAGATGTTAAGCTCTCCTTGCATATAGGAAATACAAATCAAAACTTTGAATATTTTCTTTAAACAAAATTTTGAAAATACCAATTGTAATTAAACATAACAAATTACCAATTGTAAAACAACATAACAAATTTGAATGTCTAAACACAAATTTTGATACCAATTGTAAGAATATATTTCATTTTGAAAATATATAAACAAATTTGATGTTGATATCATATGTTCAAAATAACAACTTTTAATCATAAAGAGTGGGAGTACAAATATCAATTGAAATACAAAATCAAATTTTCTCCCCCTTTATGAAAAACAAACTAAAGACATGCATAGTCTTGATAACAATTTAAAAGTAATCAATTTAAACAAAATTGAAACTCAAGCACTAGCATAAACACAAACATATATATGTATGAAAGATAGATACCAATAGAAATTGATATACTTGGAATTTAAAGCATACATACATACAAAACATATATGAGTATACAAGAAGATCAAAATGATACCAATTGACATAACAATAAGTTCAAGTGTATACATCATATTATCTACCACCCAATCATAATTCAAGTTTTAAAGATTTTCAATTTAGGGCATACATGAACATGATCTCCCATCCTACCGCCCTTGGATGGTAGGGGTTTTCAAAAATAGATTTGAAAATATAGTTTTGTTTGAAAATCTCTACCATATGAAGAATACCGCAACTAGTTAAATGGAAAACTTGTTAACTAGCACGAAATCCTTCAAGCAAGGAATAAAACAAAAATGAAATTCACATGATAATCATCACTCTAACCAATAAAGCATAACTCATGAGAAACAAAACATGAGCAATAGATATGAGTGTACAAATAATATGTGAAGATCATAATCATGAAAAATATTTCATTGAGCTCAATTATTCCTTAAAACATAATTCTATCAAAAACATGAAAAATCATATAAAACTCCTTATTTAATCTTCAAGACATATGTATGTCTAATACAAGCTAAAATATACATACATATCCAAAACTCAACGAGTCCACTAAATGTATATTCATGAAGGCACGTGGCTCAAAAAGATGTATATGTATAAGATTAGTTTGAACTAGATAGACATATACATGAAGTTAAATATTGACACAAAAACATCAAAACATGAAAATTTAAATCTTTACATTAAATCAATTTTCATTTCAAGGTATATGTATGTATTGTCAACACACTAAGTATACATACATATCCCTAAACACAAATGAGTCCATAAGTAGATTTGCATGAGAAACAAATGACTCAAGGGGTATACATGTGTATCTTAATGTTTTGGCAAAATGCACATATACATGAAATGGAAACTCATATTCATCAAAACATATTCAAAAATGGGAATACAAGTTTAAAATGTATGAATCATCAAAACTAGACTATACTAGCACATCTAATGGGTTCAAATAAGCATTCAATTCCAACTATATATAGATTTATTTGTAGCCCATCCTATGTACAAGTATGTAACTAATCTTAATGAAAACTAACACTTAAACATATATTCAAAACATGAAGCATCAAAAACACATATAAAAATCATCATGATAAAAGTCATCATGGAAAACTAAAATATGATTATTATATGAATTCACATGTATTAGATTCATGATGTACATTATAGCTCAAACAAAAGTGAGAACACTAATTATGGGTTCATATAAGCATGTGTGTCTCAAATACTATATATGTATGTCAAGGATATAATAAACATGGAATGAACATACTAATCCATAGACATCAAAAACATGCTATAAACAATGAATATTAAAAGCATGTAAACAATAAATGGGAGTAAAGGATTGTTACCAAAAAACGAAGAAGCAACTCTCCTTGTCTCCAAAACTTGGTGGTCCTCTCCACCAACTCTTCCCTTGAAAGTGATGCATCCAATAGATTTTCTTTAAGTCCGGAACGCATCCACTCCAAGGTGTCATCACTCTCACGTCATGTGAGAGCCCACACCTACATCAAAAACAATAGGAGGGGTGGTCTTTGGTACCCACATCTTGTTGGGTCCATGGGGGTTAGTCCCTTCTCTAACCCAAACAAACTTCTTTGGTAAATTTACATTATTTAATCTATCATAGCAAAATTTAGCAAGATGACCTTTTCGGCCACAATGTGTACATGTGTACACATGAGCATACGTGTGATGGTGTCCGTGAGGAGCATGTGTATGCCGTGGAGGGTGTGCATGAAAAGATGGAACTTGCTTCTTTCGAACCAAGGTTTCCAATCGTGAGTGGTTCATGGCACATTGGCTCATAGTGGAGCCCAAACAATCTATTTCTTCTTTAACAAATTTATACCATTTTGAATTGTAGAAGAAGTGGAGCATGCAATAGGTGAAGTGTGTGATACTATCCTAGCATGACAAACATGTGCATCAATCTTATTTTGTAAAACAATGTTTTTCTTTAAACATGCATCCAAATCTTTAGAAATTGAAGCAATCTTAATTTTCAAAGAATCATTTTCTTTTAAAACAAAATCAACTTTTGAAGACAAGTTCTCATTTTTCTTCAAAAGTGTTTCACAATCATTTTTAGATTTTAAAACTTTGTTTTCCTTAAGTGCAAGTTCTAATTGAGATCTCAATGAATCCCTTTCATTATAGACCTCAACCTTCTCTTGCAAAACAATATCAAGTCTAGATTGTAAACACTTATTTTCTTTTTCAATTCCTAGACTTTTCTTTTTCAAAATCTTATATTTTTCTATAAGTTTTTTACAAACAATAGATAGTTCTTCATTTAAGGCATGGGGATCAACATAATCATTTGAAGAACTAGCACAATCATTACTATCTAGTTGAGATTCCGAATGTACCTCAAGGGAGTCATTCCCTTGGACCATATAGCATTGTTGTGGCTCGGATTCTCCGCTAGATTCCTCTTCTTGGATTGGCAATTGAAGCTTGGAGGTGGTGGTTGTTGTCAATTTGTTCCACACTGCAAAGGCGGAATCAAAGTTAGAAACACATAAGAGATAATCTTTAGGAAGAGTGCTTCTAATGGCCTCTAGGGCTTGTGCATTGGCCCCTATATGATTACCATCACCAAGATAACATCTCTTGGTGGCGGCAAGGAAGACATGCAAACCTAGGGTCTTGAGGTACATGGACATCCTATACTTCCAAACATCAATGTTGGAAGGGTCAAAACTAGGTGGGGTCATGAAGTCCATGGTATAAACTAAATATGTGCAAACAATCAAATGCAAATGAGATTAGCAAGCAAATGGATCACTCCTAGGATGTTAAGCCTAAGTATCAGGAGCACTAGCTCTGATACCAATTGAAAAACACCTAGAGGGGGGGTGAATAGGTGTAAGTGCTAATCTAATAAACTAAATGCAAACTAAGTGCGCTAAATGCGGAAGCTAATGCAAATGTTGCACAAACTTGATACAATACAACAAGTGTAGCCGAATTCCCCTTGCAAGGCTCTGGACTAACTCCTCTTGATTCCCCTTGAAATGGGTTGAGGTGCTATGTGAAGCTCTTGTTGGATGAGTACAAATTAGGCCCACATACACAAGCAATCCAAGCAATATGAAATATGTGCACACACAATCAAGCCAAGCATATAAGAACGAATTGCAATATAAAAGATGCAAGGCAACACAAGCAATGTATAAGATATGTATGCAATGAATGAATGATGCTTGCACAAAGTAAAGAGAGTAAGGGTTAGAGAGACAATGGATCAAACGCTAATACAAAGATTTGTTTCGAGGTTCGAGCACCTTGCTCTACATCCCCGCCTACACCACCGTGTAGGATTTCCCAATCCACTATAGGAGTACCAAACTCCTCTCTCAACCTTACAAAGCCACCGAGGCTATACAACCACAATCCACCTCTACCGAAGAGGGATACGGCCCGTAGCCAACTACAACAAACACCTCTACCTAAGAGGCTCACAAACCAATCACCCGATCACCTCTACCGAAGAGGGATACAACAAGAATAAGGGTGTACAACTTAGAGGTTTACAACAACAACCTCAAACACTCTCTTTTCTCTTTTTCCACAAAACAAGATCCTAATAGTTTAGGATAGAAGATATGGCTCAAGTGTGGAAACTAAGTGTTTTTGGAAACAAGCAACAAAGAAAAACTACTTGGGAAATCTCTTGTATATGATAGAAATAAAAGATCAAATCAAAATCCCAAAACCTAGTTTTCTTTGATTTTCCAAAAACCCAAAAACAAATAAGATGAAATCTTTTTGGCTTAAAACCCTTTTAAAAACTCTTTTAAACACTAGAGAAAGTCTTGAATTTTTAGCTCTAAAAATCTTGTTCAAAACAATGGAGAAATGGGGTATATATAGCCCCTAGGAAAAACTAGCCGTTAGGCTGATGTGGCAGCCTGACAGACTGCCGGTCGACCGGCCCGGTCGACCGCCAACGGTCAGAAAAGTGGCCGTTGGGCACTAGCGGTCGACCGGCCCGGTCGACCGAAACATCCTGAGAGTTGAACTCTCAACTCGGTCGACCGGTCCGGTCGACCGACTACAATGTGTAGCCAGCGTGCACGTCTGTGCACATCGGTCGACCGACCCGGTCGACCGGCCACTTGGTGCGGTCGACCGGTCCGGTCGACCGTACTGGCCTGGCAGGCACAGTGCAGAACTGCACAGATACGGGATTTGAAAATAGGTCTTTTCACTCAATAAAAATCCCATAAATTCACAGTAAATCCACTAAATAGTTTTAATCACAATAAAAACTGTTTTTCTAAAAATATGTTTTTCTAAAACTTATTTTTCCATAACTTCACAAAGTACAAAAACAAGATATTTTGAACTTATTAAAGCATAGTGTGTATGGATATGATCCACTACACAATCATAATGAAATATCTATGTTTTTGATATCTAGCATATAACAAGGTTTTGGTTTAAAGGATATGCATGATAGAAATACCAAAAACCAACTCTTGTATTTTTATCATAAACAAAACTTGTATTTTATCATACTAGATTTTTCCAAAACATGAATAGGATAGTCAAAATAAGTTTGTCTATAAGTTAAGCATGTATGTATAAATAGAAAACATCTACTATACATATAAATCTTGAAACTTGTTTTGATCAGACTATTCATGAAAACCAAAAACCAAATCATGAAACGTGTGTGTTTTGTGCACTTGAGCATATCAACTAAACTAAGCTTTACAAATGGATCTAAAACTCTATCTAAACTAGGATACCTAAGTCTTCTTGTCGATCTTCCATCTTCAAGTAGACTCGATCCCAAATACGTGATCCTCCAAGTGCAAAGGTATGATCTTTAAGTTTTGGCACCGGAATCAACATGAAAAGCTTCTAAACTCCTTGTTGAAGCTAATCACCAACTAATATCCTGTTAATGATCTGAAACTTAGAAACACAAGAATATTAGTAAACATAACTACATGAGTTGATCATCATCAAAACTAGAGTGGAAGGCCATTGGGCCACACTTCACATCAAGTTGGTCAAGGTCCAACTCGTTCTGTGCCACCAAGGCCAATAGGATCCGAATAGACGAGTGTTTTACAACTGGGGAGAACACCTCGTTGTAGTCGATCCCTTCTCTCTGTGCGTAGCCTTTAGCCACCAGCCTTGCCTTGTAGCGCACTTTGTCTTCTTGGAGTGATCCCTGCTTCTTAGCAAATACCCACTTACACCCTATGGCTTTCTTCCCCTTGGGCAACTTGGTCAGTTCCCATGTGTTGTTCTTATAAAGAGACTGCATCTCTTCATTCATGGCCCCTTTCCATAACTCCGCTTCTGAACTGATTTCAGCTTCCCTGAAAGTAGATGGAATGGCTTCTTCAACAACTGGAAGTGCATGTGCAATCACCATGTCTGTAGTGAGCCAGCCAGGTCTCCTAGTATTCCTCCTTGGTCTTCCAACTGCAGTGGGATCTGGAACTGTATCCATAACCTGTTCCTGATCCTCTTCAACAACCTCAGCATCTTCTTCTGCAACTTGATCACCTCCCTGTGTCACCTCAGGAATGATCCTCACAGATACTTAGTCTTCTAGAGATGGTGGATCTGCATCACTCTCCACCTGCTGCAATAGCTCCTTGGTCTTCTTAGTCTCCACCTGCTGAGAGACTGTAGGCTTCATCATCGAGGCCTCATCAAAAGTGACATCTCTGCTGATTATGAATTTGTTGTCCTGTTGGTCCCAGATCTTGAACCCCTTGTTCCTTTCTTGAAGCCAACAAACACACCTTTCTTCGCTCTCGGATCCAATTTGTCTTCTTTTACGTGATAGTAGGCTGGACATCCAAATATCCTGAGCACATCATAATCTCCTGCAGCTTTACCCGACCAAGCTTCAAGGGGGGTCTTTCCCCCTATTGCAGATGACGGCAACCTATTGACGAGATGGCATGCATACCTCAAAGCTTCAGCCCAGAACTTCTTTGGTAATCCTGCATTTGACAATATGCACCGAACCTTCTCTAGCAAAGTTCGGTTCATTCTTTCAGCCACCCCATTCTGTTGCGGAGTTTCCCTTACTGTGAAGTGCCTCTCTATGCCCTCATCAAGACATAGCTTCTGGAAAGAGTCTGACTTGTACTCTCCTCCGTTGTCAGAACGAAGGACCTTGACTTTTCTTCCTGTACTCCTTTCCTGATTAACCTTCCACTTCACAAACAATTCTAGGACTTCATTCTTGTGTCGCATGGTGTACACCCAGCACCGCCTAGAATAATCATCGATAAACGACACAAAGTAATGGGTTCCCCCTATTGATGCAGTCTTTGTGGGTCCCCATACGTCCGTGTGAACATAATCAAGAATGCCTTCGGTGCAGTGTGAAGCTGTACCAAACTTCACCTTCGTCTTCTTGCCTATGATGCAATGTTCACACAGATCCAGTTTGCAGGTCTCTGCACCCTTCAGCAGCCCTTTCCTCACAAGAGCTTGCGTAGATTTCTCCCCTGCATGTCCCAGCCTCATGTGCCATAGCCGGGTTAGATCTTCCTTCTGACTGGTCGAAGTTGCCACCTGGCCTGTCACTGTACTACCCTTCAAGTAATACAAATTGTTCCTGCGGTTGGCCTTCAACACCACCATTGAGCCCTTCGTCATTTTAAGAACACCTTCTTTAATAGACACTCCGAGCCCTAATGATTCCAAAGCACCCACTGAGATCAAGTTCCTCTTCAGCTGAGGGATATATCTCACTTCCTTCAGCTCCCTTACCATCCCGTCGAACATCCTGATAGGAATTGTGCCTACACCCTCCATGATGCATGGATGATCATCGCCCATGACGACCGAACATCCCTCCAGCTTCTCAAGACTAGTAAACCAATCTCGATTAGGGCATACATGATATGTAGCACCTGTGTCCAGGATCCACTCGTTTTCCCCCGAGTAACCTACAACAGGAGTAGTAACTGAAAACGAGAATACCGAAGAATCTGAATCTGAATCCTCTGCCTGTGATTTACTGCTAGCAGCCTTTGTCACTCTTGCCAGATTTGCCTCAGATTTTGATTCCTTCTTCTTCCCCTTGTACTTTGGACAGTCAACTTTCCAGTGCCCAAACTCTTTGCAATACATGCACTGGTCTTTCTTAAGATCCCTTAAGCCCGGTCTTGACTTCGATCTTCCTCTCACCTCCTTGCCTTTCCTTGATGAGCTCCTGCCTCTTACCTCCAAAGCCTCTGCTGATGAACTAGATCTCCCAGAATGTTTCTCATTCTTCCTTTTCTCATAACTCATCAGTGCTGACGATATCTCATCATAGTCTAAGGTTTGCCTTCCATTTATGAATGTCATTGTAAATATCTCATACTCCTCCGGTGGAAGAGAGTTCAGGAGAACGACTGACTTGTCTTCCTCACTTATAATGGCATCCACATTTAGCAAATCCGTAAGAAGCTTTGTAAACCTGTTGAGGTGCTCATTTACTGTGCTTCCCCTCTGCATCCTGAACAAATACAGCTTGCTCTTAAGCTGCAGCCTTGACTCCACGCTCTTTGTCAGGTACTTCTTCTCGAGGGTATTCCACATATCCTTTGCTGACTTCTCATGTTGAACAGAATATTTGATATCTTGTGACAAACATGAGCGAATCAGGCCACATGCCGACCTGTTCATTTTTGCCCACTCATCATCAGTGGTAGTATCCTTCTTCTTCTCCAAAAGGAGCGTGTCCTCGAGGTTCTGTGCATTCAATGCATCCATAATCTCACACCTCCACATCCCGAAATTGTTAGTTCCATTGAACTTAACAACTTCAATCCTGGAGTTGTTCATTGTTTTAACAGACTTAGATTCCTCTGCCATTGAGATCCTTTCCTTGACCCTCTAACTATGCGGAAGATCAAATACTTGCAAAATAGATCTATTTCTGAGATAAAAAAGTGATTTTTACCTCTACCTTGAAACCCTAGCTTGAGTTTCTCACCAGATCTATTCCACCCCTGATTCAACGAGCCCTCTCTGCGTCCACCTGAGATCGACACACGATCTCCTTGAACACCAATGCCTCTGACCTGAGATCGACACACGATCTCCACCTGATCAGATCTGGAGCCCTTAGAATCTTCAGAATATCCCAAGCGTAACCTGGCTCTGATACCACTTGTTGTGCTCAGAGACAACAACCCTTAGAAGATCCAACCTGATCTCAATCACCAAGAACAATGAAAAACAAACTAGAAGAACAGCCAATCGCAAAACCAGATCTAACGAGGTTCGGCCAACCTGCCTACGTCCTCGGGGCAATTCACGGAGAGAGTTTTCTTTATGGAAGATGGATTACAATAGCTCGGATCTCTATCAACACAAGAGAGTCCGCAGCTATACTTTGTCTAGGCTCTCAACCCTAGAAAATTACAACCAGGGCTTAAATACATAACTTCCCGAAACAACAGATTTCGCCTAAAACCCGACTGTCGGTCGACCGGCCGGTCGACCGACTCCCTCTTACGGTCGACCGAGCCGGTCGACCGAAACAAACAGAGAGTTGGGTTGCTTACAGAGACCCTCTCCGATCGACCGGTCCGGTCGACCGAAGCAATCCTGTGCATTTGGTGCACGTCGGTCGACCGGTCCGGTCGACCGACCACTGTCTTTTCTGCTGCTGCTGCTTCTTCCTGCCCACTGTTCCTTCGCCTTTCGTCATAGACTCCTTGGCAGTCTTCAACAGCACCTGGCATGACTTCACCTCCTCTACTGTACTCTCTCCTCCAACACGGTCAAGAAGAGTTTGAAGAATATCGACCCGTAAAAGTTATGCAAATCTATGAGAGCAAGATTAGATAGAGAAAAACGGAAAGCAAGAGAAGACAGAAAAGGGAGAATAAGAAAGAGAACAACAGAAGAAGAAGAAGAAAAGAAAACTGCAGTGGAAGAAAAAGGGAGATAAAGGAAGACAAGAAGAGGGAAAAAGACATGGATAAGTGTGAGTACAACAATAAAGTAAGGCAAAGGAGTACCCATTTTGATAGTGGAGTAAATCAAGCAAATCAAAAGGAAAAAGAATTGCAAAATGAAGAAAACTTTAGAAGAAGTCATGTAAATTATCAAAGTGAAGGCAAGGCAACTTAGCCAGACATCATATTGTAGGGAGTCGGCAAAATCAACGCAAAGGACAAAAATATAAAAAAGAAGCATTTGGGGCCACCTAAGAAAGATTGGAGATAAAAAAACAATAATTCGGAGAAAGAGGCAAAAGGATTTCTGTTTGTTACAAAAGAAAATATAAAAGTAGAAGACCAGAAGAAAATCTGAGAAAGAAATATTCTATGGAAAATCCATAGGAGTTACCCTCTTGATAGAGGATTTGAATTAAGTGAGATTTGGAAGTTGTACTTTGAATTGTAAAGAAAATAGCTAAGTCATTGAGTTGATTTAGAATTTGGAGAGTTTCTAAAATTTAGTTTAAGAATCATAACTGTATTAGGATTTGTATAGAAGTTGTTAGCACAAGAAGAACTAGAAATATGAGGAGGAGGAGCAAGGAGCAAGAACACAAAAATTTCTTTTCTATCAAACTCTTGCTCACTCTTTTCATTCAAGGATGACAACACTATTTATAGACTCCTAAGGACTCTTGAGATTCCACACACATTGGAATTCCACACACAATGACTCTTAAACTTCCTCACAATGACTCTTGGTAATTACAAACTACATAATGCATTTGACCTCTCATCTCCTTAATTAATATTGTATTGGGAACTCCAAGGGACTTTGTTTGAGTTTATCTTTCAACAAATTCCTCCCTTAAACTCAAACATTTTTCATCCTTCATTCCAATCATCTTCTTGCAATTTTCGAATAGCGCTGTTGGTAGCGGCTTTGTAAAGATATCTGCCACTTGATCACGACTCGCAACGTGACTCAGTCGTACTTTACCTTTCTTCACATGTTCCCGTATGAAATGGAAACGAACATCTATATGTTTACTCCTTTCATGGTGCACCGGATTCTTTGCCAACTCAATTGCTGATTTGTTATCAACTCGTATTTCGGTCGCTTCGTTTTGCTGGAGTTTTAGCTCACATAGCAAATTTCTCAGCCAGATTGCGTGACACACGCACCATGATGCTGCCACATATTCTGCTTCGCATGTTGATAAGGTTACTATTGGCTGCTTCTTTGAGACCCATGTGAAAGCTGTGTCTCCCATATAAAACACATATCCCGATGTGCTTTTTCGATCATCTATATCTCCGCACCAATCACTGTCGGAGTAACCCACCAGTTTGTATTCATGTGTCTCCGAGTAGAATAACCCGAGTGATACAGTTCCTCGAATGTATCGAAGAATCCTCTTGATAGCCTTCAAATGTGAGTATTTCGGTTCCTCCATGAACCGACTCACTATCCCGACACTATATGCAATGTCAGGCCTTGTGCATGTGAGATACCGTAGGCTCCCAACTAAGCTCCGGTATTTGTTTGCATCCACTCGATCTCCTTCATCAAATTTTGAGAGTTTCGCACCAAGTTCCATCGGTGTTGCTACCGGGTTGCAATCTTCCATCTTGTTTTTCTTCAAAATGTCTTTTGCATACGCCTCTTGGGACACAAATATTCCCGATTTTCCTTGCTTAACCTCAAGACCAAGAAAATACTTCATCAGCCCCAAATCTGTCATCTTGAACTCCCGAGTCATCGCTTCTTTGAAGTCTTTTATCATCTCCTCATTATTCCCCATGAATATGAGATCATCAACATAAAGAGCAACAAACAGCAAGTTACCTTTTTTCTTCTTCACGTATAATGCATGCTCATGAGGACATTGCATGAACCTGTTCCCTTTGAGATAGGTGTCGATTCGGGTATTCCATGCTCGCGGCGCTTGCTTCAGCCCATATAGCGCCTTCTTTAACTTCAACACTTTTTTCTCCTTCCCGGCTTTCATGTATCCAGGAGGTTGCTCCACATATACTTCTTCTTCAAGCACACCATTTAAAAATGCTGACTTCACGTCCATTTGATAGATTGGCCACTTGAATTGTGCTGCTTGGGATATAAGAAGCCGAATTGTCTCCATCCTCGCGACTGGAGCAAAGACTTCATCATAATCAATCCCAGCCTTTTGTCTATAGCCTTTTGCTACTAGACGTGCCTTATATCTTTCTATCTCACCTTGGGCATTCATCTTTTTCTTATACACCCATTTTACTCCTATGGGTTGATGTCCTTTCGGCAGCTCCACCAACTCCCAAGTTTCATTTCTTTCAATAGCACTTATTTCTTCATCCATCGCGGCTTGCCATTTCTTATCTCTCACTGCTTCTTCAAAAGTGATATTCTCAGCATCCGCTAGAAGACATACCAAGTGTACTTCGCTTGTTGTCTCGTATAGATCTTGCAAGCTTCGCATCTTCGGTTGTCTTGTTCTTCTTCATCATCAGATGTCGGAGGGCTTATCTGTTTGATTATCGGTGCAGAGGTTGATTCTTCTATTTCTTCCTCCTGCGTCACCTCTTTTTTGTTGTTTCAATCCCATGCGCTTTCTTCATTCACTTGCACATCTCGGCTTACAACCACCTTTTCTTCGATCGGGTCGAATAACTTGAAAGCTTTTGTCTTCTCGTCATACCCGATGAACACGTACTTCTTACTCTGTTCATCTAGCTTGGTTCTTCTTTGATCCGGTACGTGCGCATAGGCCACACTACCGAATACTCTCAAATGTGATACGGTTGGTTTTCGTCCGCTCCAAGCTTCCTGGGGTGTTTGATCTCCCATCTTCGCATGTGGGCACCGATTTTGCACATACACAGCACATTGCACCGCTTCTGCCCAAAATTCTTTTGGCATGTTTTTGCTCTTCAACATCGACCGAACCATATCAAGAATAGTCCGGTTTTTCCTCTCGGCCACACCATTTTGCTGAGGTGAGTATGGTGCAGTCAAGAATCTTCTGATTCCTTGTTCCTCGCAGTTGCTTTTGAAAGCAGTTGACATGTACTCTCCGCCTCTGTCCGATCGTAAGGCCTTGATATAAAGACCAGTTGTCTTCTCTACTTGCATCTTGAATTTCTTGAACACCTCGAGTGCCTCGGACTTTTCTTTCATGAAGTAAACCCAAGTCTTCCTTGTGTAGTCGTCAATAAAGGTGATAAAGTACCTCTTCTCACTGAATGACTTAGGTGTGATCGGGCCACATATATCGGTATGTACCAACTCGAGAGAACTCCTTGCACGATATTCCGCCCTTTTCTGAAAAGTGTTCCTTGTTTGCTTGCCAAGTACACACCCTTCGCAAAATTTCTTGGTGTAGTCCATATCTGGTAACCCGTGGACCATATGCTTCTTTGCTAATTCTGTTAGGCCGCCATAATGTAAGTGTCCGAACCGCAAGTGCCACAACGAGACTTTGTCATCCATGTTGACTTGCAAGCACCTTTCTCGCACACCTCTCAAGTTGAGTTTGAACATCCGATTCTTGGCCATCTCCGCTCGTGCAAGTAACCGGCCTCCTTTGTCTTTCAAGTGTAACATTCGATCTTTCATGAAGATCGAATATCCCTTCTCTAATAGTTGGCCCATGCTAAGGAGATTACTTTTCATGTCAGGCACATAGTAGACATCCTCAATTGTCCATTCTTTGCCATCCTTTTGAGAAAAGCGTATTTTTCCTCGGCCTTTGACTTGAACCTTCGACGCATCTCCAAATGACACGTGCCCATCTTCTATCTCTTGGATCTCCATAAAGAGATGTTTGTGCCCACTCATGTGATTGCTAGCGCCTGTATCGAGATACCAGACCGAGTCGCTATCAGGAATAATGTCTTTATAGGCCATCATGAGAACACCATCGTCTCTTATCTTCTCTTCCGTGACTAGTTTCGCATTTTCTTCTATCTTTTTGTCAGAGTAGCACTCTTTTGCGTAGTGTCCATATTTGTCGCATTTGTAGCACTGGACATTTTGACGATTTGACCGGCCGCCTCTACCACGACAGTGTCCTTGACCACGCCAATTTTGTTGGATCGGCTGGTCCTTTTCTTTCGAGTTGTCTCCGCGTCCGCAGCCTCTACCGTGACCACGACCTCCACGGTCGCGTCCTCGACCACGCCAGTTTTGCTGGGCATACATCGTCTTGTCCTCCTTGATAGTTGCCTTAGATTGTAAGGCCTCTTCGAGCAGATCTTGTTTCTTCTTCTTCCGTTGCTCATGCGCCTCGAGAGAACCGGCGAGATCATCTATGGTCATCTCCTCCAGATTCTTCGACTCCTCAATTGCGCATACAACATTTTCGAAATTCTCGGTCAATGACCGCAGAATCTTCTCCACGACCCTTGAATCGGTTATGGTTTCTCCATTGCGTTTGAGTTGATTTACCACCGTTTGTACACGCGTGATGTAGTTAGATACTCCTTCTGACTCCTTCATTTTCATGGCCTCCAATTCACCTCGTAGAGTTTGAAGCCGCACTTGTTTAACATGGTCGGCGCCTTTGAAGACTTTTTGCAAAATCTCCCATGCCTCCTTCGAAGTTGCCGCACTAGCAATCTTCTCGAACCCCGACTCATCTACCGCTTGGAATAAGAAGTAGAGAGCGGTCTTGTCTTTCGTGCGCGTTTCTTTCAACGCCTTTAACTGATTCGGCGTCATGTTATCAGTAGTAGCCGGCTCTGTGTAGCCATTCTTAACTACTTCCCACGCGTCTTGTGCACCAAGCAACATCCGCATCTGAATGCTCCAATTGTCATAGTTCGTCTTTGCAAGGCGTGGTAGCGGCATCTGCCCCAGCGGTGTAGGCTTTTGTCCCAGCGGTGTACTCCCGGAATTTGCCATGGCTGTCACCGACGGTCTTCACCTTCAGCACTTGTCTTTACTTTCGGTACTTAGTTTCGCCTTCGCACTTATCTTCGCCTTCGGCAACTTGTACTCGCCTTCGCCTTCAGCACTTGTACTCGCCTTCGCCTTCAGCACTTGTACGAAGTGGTAGGGGCGGTCTTCTCCAAGCTTCAAGCTTCAAGCTTCACAATGGGATCACCTCCCAAAGAAGCTTCAAGCTTCACCTTGCTTCAAGCTTCAAGCTTCACAATGGGAATCACCTCCCAAAGAAGCTTCAAGCTTCACCTTGCTTCAGCTTCAAGCTTCACAATGGGAATCACCTCCCAAAGAAGCTTCAAGCTTCACCTTGGCTCTGATACCAATTTGTTAGCACAAGAAGAACTAGAAATATGAGGAGGAGGAGTAAGGAGTAAGAACACAAAAATTTCTTTTCTATCAAACTCTTGCTCACTCTTTTCATTCAAGGATGACAATACTATTTATAGACTCCTAATGACTCTTGAGATTCCACACACATTGGAATTCCACACACAATGACTCTTAAACTTCCTCACAATGACTCTTGGTAATTACAAACTAAATAATGCATTTGACCTCTCATCTCCTTAATTAATATTGTATTGGGAACTCCAAGGGATTTTGTTTGAGTTTATCTTTCAACAGAAGTTGCTTATTTTTATAAAAATATAAACTAGGTAGTAGTTATTTATATTATATTTTATATTTAATTTTAAGTTGGATTTGTGTTGTATTTTTGCCTATAAAAGGAGAGGCATAGTCGATAATATTTTGTAAAAGCGAAGATAAAAATAGAGGATTCCCTAATCTTGCTGTCTCTTTCAACTTCAAACCTAGTGTAATGAGCACATTTCAAAAAGGTACTATTTAATACAAGTAGTATTTGAAATTTCAAAAGATGCTAGAGACGAGGAATAAATAAAATTCAAGTTAAAGTCGGGAATCATCTTACATTGTTAAGAAAAAGTGAATAATTTTTTTTTTTGTTTTGGATCCTCTTTCTCCAAATAATTTTTTGTGTTTTTCTTATAAAACCAAGAGCCATCACCCAACACAGTGACATTATCAATGACCGATATTCATAATATTTGCAAAACTAAAAGACAATATTCACACAAAAAAGTCTACTTCTTAATAATATTTTAATTTCTACCAATTCTTTACGTTAAAATTGATGAACTTTCCGATCAAAATTGGTTATTATTTTAATTTTCTTTTCAGTATTTTCTACAAAAATAATATTTACAATCCGTCGCTGGAGCTGGTTCTATTTTAGTGTTCATACCAACTTTTAATCCGAAAGTTGGTAACTCAGTTTTGATATTTAGTTGTTGACCATTACACAAACTGCAAACTCGATCTTTAAATCTGTAAATTCATGTCAACTATGTCCTTACATCATCAGAGAAGTGATTCATCATTGGTGCTTTTTTAAATAAATAATAGCCTCATGTTGATTTTCTCTAGCATCTCAATTCAAGTTAAATGTCTACAAATTTACAATAACCATGTTTTTCTTCTTCTTTTTTATTCATGACAGAAGCCCGCATAATACAATTAGAAGTAGAAAAAGAAAATTCAAAACACATTCAAACCCTCGAGGGAGACTAGAGTCCTCCAGACCCTCCTCCTTATTCGAAGTATAAGAGTGAAATATTCATTCAGAATTCATGAGATGTTCATACAGATTTTTTCGCTTATCATTCAGTCATGCTTCAAAACGTGCAATGCAGATAGGTAGGAGATGCACTCCAGATCACACCACCCACCACTTTGTAAATGAAAGACTCCAGAAGTTTTGCTCCACTCTGGGTGACAAACATACTGCATGATCTGTCACAATTTACTGTGACAACTTACATAAGTTGTCAGACTTTTTGGGCATACATACACATTTATGTATGGAACCTCAATGATATTTACTCAACAGACTACGCGTAATTTGTTGGAGATCAGCACGAGATCAGAGTTGTGTGATAGCCGGTACAATCGAGGACGCGACCTCTTTCGAGGATTGTGGGGCCCACAGTGGGTAAGCATATGGTAGACCTGACCCCGATTCTGAAACAAGCGGTTCCAGATTCCTCAAACTGAGGAACTAGAACCACAGGTGGGGGCCGTTTTCACTTTTGGAACCGGTGGGGGGCTGATGGAGGGAGAGCTGCGGGGTGTGATTGAAGAAGAGAAAATGAATTGAAAATAAAGTCAATAGTTAAAGTCAGAAAGTTCTTAGTCTCTTCTCAATTTAACCGCGTATCAAGGTGTAGACGGGTTGATCCACAGGGAAGGATGCGATGGAACCTTTTCGAAATGAATTCTCTAAACAAATAGCATGAAAAGTATTGATTTTAAGAAAAGGTTTTAATCAAGTAAAAGAGATTATAGTTTACTAATCATCTACCACAACCAAGTATTAGTATAAGAAGGTGAACATCAAATTGAATCTATAAGAATCTACCCTAGAGTTTTGATTGAGAATCAAGTAAGATGAGTAAAAATATTGTAAAGCCTAATTAGAGTACAGTAATTAAAATTAAAGTTTAGTTCATCCTAATTTCTAAGCATAGCATAAGAAAAGTCTTTTAACTCTAACATAATGCTATCAAAGTATCTAAATATGAACTAAGAGTAACCATTAAAAAGTGCCACCTTAAAATTAGTTTAATTTAACTAATTATTCATCTTAAAAATTATCAATTTAATTTTAAGGTTTCTAATAAGCATAGATTTCAATCAGTTCATCTTTTAGACTAAACTTAAGTTGATCGAGAGATTAGCAAACTATAAGTTTTAATTAGTTATTCATAATTTTGTTATTTTCAAGATTTATAATGAAGAAGAAAACTTGCATCAAAAAGAAAACAAATAAAAGAAGCTAAAGCTTGAAAAACAGTTAAATTGAAGAACACGAGAGATGAAAAGAATAATGAACCTTTATTATAGTTGTCACTTGCCAATTACAAAGCCCTTCTTCTTCTTCAAAAATCTTCTTCTCTAAATTGAAAGCTAAATAATACAATTGAAATTCGAAAAATTAAATGGCTAACAAAATCCTATACTCAATCTGAGATCTCTCTGCCATGTTGCTCTTCAAGGGTATTTATAGGAGATTTGGGAAGTAAAGTCTCATATGAACACTGTCCCTTAGTCGCCACACAAACCGTCATCAGAGAGCCGCGAAAACGCGGCTTTTGTTGCGTTTTCGTGGCAATAGCAAGGTGTCTGGCCACGCGCTTTGGTGCGTGAATTCCTCTGGTCCATCTATCTGGTGATCTATCCTTAGAATCCTCAGTTGATCTCTTAATTTTGAAATATGCCATCTTCTAGATAACGTGAAAATCAAGTTATCTCTAAATTCGAGTTAAATTCAGATTTTTCCCCGGTTATCTTCATCTTATGGTGCAAGCAACCAGGTTTAAATAGAAGTCCACCTCTATTTTTAATGGGATGATGATTCATCTTATTCTATCTTTTTTTCTCCTCTAGATTTTAAATTAAATAATTTAAAACCCAAATTTAAATAGGAAAGAAAAGATGCTTCATTTATCTTCCTAATTAATCTTTATTTTCATGATGATTTTGAGATTTTGAGCTTCTTTAGGGCTTTCTCTGGATGATGGAGGCTTGCACATTACTAAATAATAAATGAATTAAATAGTAATATTTTAATAAAAATTAAGCATGAAAATGTGAATAAAAATATGTATCATTGATGACCAGTCACACCCCTCATACCTATCTTTTTGCTCGTCCTCGAGTAAAAAAAAAAATCTAATCTAACTATCCTAATCTCGCTTTCGTAGGAATTACGGTTGCACTTAGCACGTGCAAAAACTGTTAAACCTCTAGGTTACCTCTAGAGGACGAGTGTTATCTCGTGAGGGTTTTCAGTAGATTACACCCATAAATTCCAGAAATAAAGAAAAATAATATGTTAGTATTTTTAAAATTTCATTTTAAAAGAGGAAAATATTTGAAATATTTTTATAAAAATTAAGCAATTTATAAGTTTTTTTTAGGGTTACCAAATTGATCATTCTTATACTTAGTCTTTATTCAAATATTTATTTATCAATTTAGATGAGGATCAAACTAAATTTCTCATCGAGTCTATTATCTTACCCAAAGTTATATGCATTTTTGTGACCGTGAATTTGAAAGTACACCTAGAGGGAGGTGAATAGGTATAAAGTGCTAATATAGAAACTAAATGCGGAAGCTTAAACAAATTTGCAACACACTTAGTACAATCAACAAGTGTAGCCGAATTCCCCGTGAAGGGCTCTAGACTAACTCCTCTAGATTCCCCTAGATAAGGGTTGAGGTGTTATGTGAAGCTCTTGTTGATTAAGTACAAGTGAGGCACACACAACCAAGCATACAAGAGATGTATAGCAATATGAAATATGCAAGGCACAACACAAGCAATGTATAAGATATGAATGAATGAATGATGCTTTGCACAAATAAGAGAGAGTTGAGAGACAATGGATCAAACGCAAAGGTCAAGATATGTTTCGAGGTTCGAGCCCCTAGCTCTACATCCCTGCCTTCACCACTGTGAAGGATTTCTAATCCACTATCTCCCACCGGGGAACCTCCAATAAGGAGGATTTGTTACAACTCTAGGAGTACCAAACTCCTCTCTCGAACACCACCTCACAATCGAGGGGTAGGCCCTTAGCCAAACAACAACCAATCCACCTCATACTTGAGGGATACAAACTAACTCCAACTCCACCTCACCAAGAGGGAGTAAACAACAATCTCCACCTCTACCAAAGAGGGAGAAAACACCAACCCAAATACAACAACCTCAACCTCTACCAAGAGGGAGCAACACAGAAATTAAGGGTTTACAATAAGTGGTATGTCTCAACCACAAGCCTATCTTTTCCACAAACAAAATGATCCTAATAGAATAGGATAGGTGATAGCTTAAGTGTGCAAAACAAGTGTTTTGATCAAAGAAAAACTCTTGGGAAAATACCAAATAGATATTGAGATGAAGAACAATAAACCAATTTCCCAAAACCTATTTTCTTTGAAAATAACAAAACACTTAAACAAATAAGATGAATCTTTTTGCTCTTTAAACTATTTAGAAAACTTGTTTTTAAACCAGAGAATAGGGAAAAAAATAGCTCTGAAAATCTTTTTGAAAACTATGAAGAGATGGGGTATTTATAGCCCCAAAAGAAAACTAGCCGTTAGGCTGAGCTGTCAGCCTGATAGGCTTGCGGTCGACCGCCAACGTCGAAAATCCGACCGTTGGAGCAGCCCGGTCGACCGCCCAGATACAGAGAGCAGACTTCTCTGCTCCGGTCGACCGCCCGGTCGACCTCCCAGATACAGAGAGCAAAGCTCTCTGGTCCGGTCGACCGAGCGGTCGACCGGCCCTGTGTCTGCCAGACGTGCACAAGGCTGTGCACGTCGGTCGACCACAACGGTCGACCGGCCTTTGATGCGGTCGACCACAACGGTCGACCGCCCTTTGGTGCGGTCGACCGTGCGGTCGACCGACATGGCCTGTCAGCCACAGTCTGGGTCAGAACCAGGGTAAAACAATTATGTTAAAAAATCTTTTATCTCTTCTAAAATTCCATAAAACTTGTTTTAACATTTTATATTAAAATACAAACTTGTGATAAAAGTTTCAAGACAATATTAAACATTTGAACTCTTTTTGATGTCTTGGAAATTTACCAAAAACTAATCTTGTATTTTATCAAACTTTGATATTTCAATATATGAATAGGAAAGTCAAAATAAGTTTGTCTAAAAAGTTTAAGCATGCATGTATAGAAAGAATACATCTACTATACATATAAACTATTTAAACTTGTTTGATCAAACTATTCATAAAAATCAAAACCAAAACTTGTGTTTATCTAACTAGGATTTTTCGATAAATGAATAGGAAAGTCAAACTAAGTTTGTATAAGAAGTTTAAGCATGTATGTATATAGAACATATCTAATATACATTTAAACCAAGTAAACTTGATTTGATCTACTATTCATGAAAACACACATATTGGTTAAACCAAAAAACCGAAAAACAAATATCAACATAAAACGTGTATGTGTATTGTGCACTTGAGCATATCAACTATTCTTATCTTTACAACTTGGATCTAAACACACTAAGCTAAACTATGGATACCTA
>JAVJIF010023747.1:0-68366 GCA_038442645.1 Agave tequilana
CTTTTGCTCGCCTCGAGAAAAACATAAAAACTAATGCTAATCAATATTAGACTACTTTCGCAGGTCATTCGATTGCACTGAGCATGTGCAACAAGCTGTTAAATCTCTAGGCTACCCCTAGAGGACGAGTTTTGTCTCGTGATGGTTTTAAGTGGATTGCACCCACAAAATCCATAAAGAAAGAGAAAAAATGTTAGTATTTTCGAAAAGCATTTTGAAAAGATAGAAAATATTTGAAGTATTGTCGTAAGAGTTCAAGTAATCTATAAGTTATAGGAAAATCAAAGTACTAAGTATATTACTTTTTATGTTTTATAGGAAAATCTAAACTTGATCTCTATTAAAAATATGTCATCAATCAAAGTAAGGAGTTAAATTGTATTTCTCATCTAGTCTATTACTTTACCCTAAGTCATAGTGAAAATCACCTAGAGGGGGTGAATAGGTGATAATGCTAATCAATGGACAAATTAAAAAATTAAGAAGTAACAATCACCCAACAAGATTCACAAGATGAATGAAAGCAAGTAAATATAGCAATGATGATGATAAGCAAGAAATAAGTGCAAGTAAAGTAAAGTAAAGGAGTGCAAGAATGTAAACCAATCGCAAACACAAGGATATGTTATCGAGGTTCGAGCACCCAGCTCTACTCCCCGCCTTCCCCAGAAGGATTCTAGCTACTTCCACTATCACAAAGAAATCACAATTACACCGGAGTACCCAACTCCACAATCTCAATTACAAGCAATTTCTGAGTAGTCAAAAGACCACAAACTCTCTCTTTCAAAAGTCTCTTCCCTTACAAAAGGTCCTGAACAATGAGTAGGAATGAGCTCTTGTTGTAAGTGAAGAAAGAAAATTAATCAGAGAGTACTTCAAAAACCACTTCAGAAAAAGAGAGAGAATTTCAGCACAAAAACCAAGAAACAAAGCTCTTTTGAATGCCTTAAACTTTTGAATTTTTCTTGTAAAAAAAATGTTGTAAACAAACTCTCCCCAAACACCCCTATTTATAGGAGAGGGCTAGGGTTAAGGGATAAAACATAATTAGGATTAATCAGAGAGTATTAGGTTTGAAATATATCCTTAAACCAATTTTAAACACAAAAAGACAAAATTTAAAACAGCCCAGAAAATAGCCGTTTACTGTTCAACGGCTAGTCCGGTCGACCGGTCCGGTCGACCGCCTATGCAAAAATAGAGCCGTTACAGGCAACCGGTCGACCGCCCGGTCGACCCAACAAACCCGAGTGCAAAGCCATTGCAGTCAGGTCGACCGCCCGGTCGACCGGCAGACATGCACACTGATACGTGCATCTGCCAGAACCTCGGTCGACTAGTCCGGTCGACCGGACGACTGACATAGGCACGGTCGACTGGTGCGGTCGACCGGCTCAGGTCAAAAGTCAATTTAAAACACAATTTTGAAAAGACTTTGATTTTTATGAAAAATATCTTTAAATAGTACTAAGTATAAAACATAAAAATTGATTTGTAGGCAGAGGATTTTGTATCAAAATATTTTTGTACATTTATAGAAAATCATCTTAGAAACAATATGTGCGCAAAAACGTGTGTGATTGAGCTTCAAACCTATCCATCATTCTTTAACAAAATTCTAAACCTATAAAACTAAAAACAAATCTTGTTGAGCAATCTTCAAGTCTTGAGCCATGCTATGCCTTGCTAGAGCCCCTTCTTCTATGTTCCTTCCTTGATATGCAATATGTCTTCTTTGCTTCATGAAACCTAGAAGTTGTTGCAATAGCTAAGCAATGGCCTCCAAATGTGGTACTAACCTGAAACTTATCTTAAACAAACTCATTAGTACCAAATAGCACTAATTTGGTTTGTCATCATCAAAACTCAATAAATGGAGAGTGTAACCTTTTGGGCCAACAATCTCCCCCTTTTTGATGATGACAAAACAAATAAGCTACAAGATAAAAATATAGGGGAGGAGAAAACTCCCCCTCAAATTATGCTATATAAAGAAAACATTTAAACTCAAAAGCACAAGAACTCATTGAAAAACATAAAAACATATATGCTCTTGATACCAATTTGAACCAATTGAAACAATAATGAAAAACACATGTTATTTTCTTGATACTAACAAAACACAAGAATTCTCAAAACTCATGAAACCAAAAAATTATTTTCTTGATACTAACAAAACACAAGAATTCTCAAAACTCATGAAACCAAAACAAGACAACAAAAACATATATAAACTCATATGGAACCAAGACCATATAAATTTATTTTTATCATGCACTAACTTATTCTCCCCCGTTTTTTCATACATCAAAAAGGGTTAGGAATCACATGTTTAATCAATAATACAAACATTAAGTTCTCCACAAATAAACGAAAATCTAGCAAAATCAAGAGGTTTAGTGAAAATATCGGCTAGTTGCAAATCCGTAGAAACATAATCAATATCTATATCTCCGTTTTCAAAATGATCTCTAAGAAAGTGATATCTAATCTCAATGTGCTTGGTCTTACGATGTTGATTTGCATTCTTAGTCATGTGTATAGTACTAGTATTATCACAAAATATTTTTATATGATCAAAATGCAAATCAAAGTCAAGGAGAGTATGTTTCATCCAAAGGACTTGTGCACAACAAGCCCCCACGGCAACATACTCCGCCTCGGCAGTTGAGAGTGCTACGGAATTTTGTTTCCTAGAGGACCATGAAACAAGACAATTACCAAGAAATTGACATGTCCCACTAGTACTCTTTCTATCTACTCTACAACCCGCATATTCGGCATCCGAATAACTCGTCATTGAGAAATCTCCGGTTTTCAGATACCATAGACCCATCCCAATAGTGCCCTTAATATAACGAATAATGCGTTTTACCGCAATAAGATGGGACTCTTTAGGACACGATTGAAATCTAGCACAAAGACACACACTAAACATGATATCCGGCCTACTTGCCGTTAAATATAAAAGGCTTCCTATCATGCTTCTATATAATTTAATATCAACATTTTACCTTGGTCATCTTTATCAAGCTTGGTTGTAGTTGCCATGGGAGTGTTGCAAGTCTTTGAGCCTTCAAGTCCAAACTTCTTTACGAGTTCCTTTGCGTACTTGGCTTGACTTATGAACGTCCCGTTTTGCAATTGCTTGATTTGAAGTCCAAGGAAGAAATTGAGCTCACCCATTGAAGACATTTCAAATTCAAGTTGCATGACCTTTTCAAAATCCTTACATAAAAGCTCATTAGTAGAACCAAAAATTATATCATCTACATAAATTTGCACAATTAATATATCATTATCAACATGCTTAGTAAATAGAGTTGTGTCTACTTTGCCTTTAGCAAAATCATTTGAAATTAGAAAACTAGAAAGCCTTTCATACCAAGCTCTAGGAGCTTGTTTCAATCCATATAAAGCTTTATCAAGTTTAAAAACAAAATCGGGATGAACATGATCAACAAAACCGGGAGGTTGAGAAACATAAACTTCTTCATTAATAAAACCATTCAAAAATGCACTTTTCACATCCATTTGAAAAAGTTTAAAATTTTTGAAAGATGCAAAAGCTAGTGTCATCCGTATGGCTTCAAGCCGTGCTACGGGTGCAAAGGTCTCCTCAAAGTCAATTACTTCAACTTGAGTGTAACCTTGGGCCACTAACCTAGCTTTATTCCTAATGACATTTCCGGACTCATCCATCTTGTTTCTAAAGATCCACTTAGTACCAATTATTGGTCTATCGTGGGGCTTAGGAACAAGGTGCCAAACTTGGTTGCGCTCAAATTGGTTGAGTTCCTCTTGCATGGCAAGCAACCAATATGGGTCCGTCTCGGCTTCGAGAATACCTTTGGGTTCAAAATGAGAAATGAAAGCAAAGTTACCACATAGGTCATGGAGTTTGGAGCGCGTTGTGACTCTTTAGATGCATCACCCAAGATGAGCTCCTTAGGATGATTTGTAGCGTATCTCCAAGCTTTAGGAAGCGGTTGAGAGCTTTCCTCTTTATCCTCTTGAACATCACCAATTGATTCTTGCTTTTCTTCTTGAGCGGGTGAGTCCTTCAAGGATAGTCTCTCCATGTCTTCACCTAATGGTTCAATCTCTACAACATTCTCAACAACCACATTAGATTCTTCAAACTTAACATGCATGGTTTCTTCAATAGTAAGTGAAGATCTATTAAATACTCTATATGCTTTGCTAGTAGAAGAATATCCAACAAAGATAGCTTCATAAGCCTTAGCATCAAACTTACCCAAATTCTCCTTAGTATTTAAAACAAAACACTTGCATCCAAAAATTTTAAAATATGCAACATTAGGTTTTCTAGAATGATACATTTCAAAAGATGTTTTGGAAGAATTCTTACACAAATAAATACGATTTGAAATATAGCATGCGGTGTTTACGGCCTCGGCCCATAAATATTGAGGGAGGTCATATTCACTTATCATTGTCCTTGCCATCTCTTGAAGTGTTCTATTTTTCCTTTCCACTACTCCATTTTGTTGTGGAGTTCTAGGACAAGACATTTCATGCTTGATTCCCTTTTCATCACAATAAGTCATGAAGAGTTGGTTAACAAACTCACCACCTCTATCACTCCTTATTCTCAAAATCGAAAAACCTTTTTCTTTTTTAATCCTTTTTCGAAAAATTTTGAAATGAGAAAATGTTTGATCTTTATTTTGCAAAAAGAAAACCCAAGTGAAACGGGAAAAATCATCAACTAAAACAAATGCAAATCTACTACCATTTAAACTTTTAGTTTGTGTTGGTCCAAAAAGATCCATATGAATTAGTTCTAAGGGGCCTAGTAGTCATGATATCCTTAATTGGTTTGAAGGAAGACTTGGTTTGTTTCCCAAGTTGGCACGCACCACAAATGCGGTCTTTCTCAAACTTCAAGTAAGGTATACCCTTTACTAAATCCTTAGAATTTATTCTAGCAAGATGGTCAAAAGATGCATGTCCTAATCTTCTATGCCAAAGCCAAGAATTTTCATCAAAAGCATTCAAGCATTTAGTAGAACAATCCAAATTAAGCATGTCAATGATATAAACATTATTATCACGAAAACCGGTAAGAATACAAACATCAGATTTAACATCAAAAATCTTGCAAGAAGAATCATCAAAAACAACTTTAAGTCCACGGTCACAAAGTTGACTAATGCTAAGCAAATTATGTTTCAAACCTTCTACTAAAACAACATTTTCTATAATAGGAGATGCACCAATTTGAATGTTACCTATACCGATGATAGTTCCTTTGGAGTCATCCCCGAAGGTGACGGAGCCACCTTCCATGTACCTTGATAGGGTTGTAAAGTTGTTGATATCCCACGTCATATGTCTTGAACAACCACTATCAAGGTACCACCGCTCCCTACGTCTTGGAGCCTTGGTGTGTACCTACATCAAATAATTTAGGACTTGATTTTGGTACCCACATTTTCTTGGGTCCTAGGGGTTAGTTTCATTAACGCAAACAAGATTATTTGATCTATTAACTTGGTCACAGCAAAATTTAGCTAAATGTCCATTCTTACCACAATATATGCATCTATACACTCTACCATATTTGAAAGCATAATGAGTGTGTGATTTCTGAGCATGAGAGTTGTGAGCATGAAAAGATTTAGCATGTGTAGTGTGAGCATGAGTAGACTTAACATGAGAGGTGTGATTTTTAGAAAACATGTTCTCAAGTTTTTTTGTGTTAAAAGCACAATCATTTAAAACTTTTTCAAAATCAACCATTTTAGTTTTAAAGATGAAATTTCTTTTTCATCAACAATAGGAGATTTTCCCTTACAAGAAATCTTGTAAGCATTAAACTCATTTTGAATAGAAATAAGATTAGAAGAAATATCATCTTTTTCTTTAGAACCCATAGCAAGTTGATTTTTGAGAAAAGCAACTTCCTTTTGCAATTTTAAGCATTCAAGTTTCTTGTTATCATAAGTTTTGGAAAGTTCAACAAAAACATGTACAAGAACTTCCTTACTTAATTCATCATCTTCATCATCATGAGATTGAGGGTTACCTTAGGAGTGTTTGCCATGAAACACATGTTCGCCGTATCCACCTCTTCTTCGGACTCGCTTTCCGAATCCCACGTTGCCTTGTATGCTTTCTTTTCCTCCGGCTTCTTTGGCTTGAAGGAGGAAGTCATCTTCTTCTTGAACTCCAGGCAATCCGCCATGATATGTCCGGGTTTGCGGCAATTGTAGCAAATGATCCTTCTCTCCTCTTTGCCTTCAAATTTTCTCCGGAAGTTGAGCTTGTTCTTCCGGTACAACCTCTTGACATTCCGCACAAGTAGAGTTAGCTCCTCATCTTCTTCTTCGTCTTCTTCATCGTCATCATTGGTGGATGAAGTCTTGAAGTCTATGGATTTCTTCTTTGAAGTAGTGGCCTCTTCTCTTGCCTTCTTCTCCATCTCATGGGTCTTTAGGTTCCCAATGAGACTAATGAGGTCCATCTCGTCCTTGTCATTCAATTCTTTTAAGGTGGTGGCCTTTATCTCCCATGAAGACGGAAGAGCCCGAATCACTTTCCGCACCTTTTGATCGTTGGAGATGTCATCACCTAAGGAAGAAAGACCATTAGTGATTTTAGTAAATCTTGTAATCATACTATCAATAGACTCATCATCAATCATTTTAAATGACTCATATTGGGACCTCAAGAGATCTATCTTAGCTCTCTTGACTTGTGAAGTCCCTTCGTGTGTGACCAATAAGTGTTGCCAAATCTCATAGGCGGATTAGCAATGAATTACCCGTGTAAGGTCATCCTCATTCAAGGCGGTTAATAGGGAGTTTTGGGCCTTGGAGTTAGCCTCATATTCTCTAAAGTTGAAGTCGGTCCAAGTGCTCTCATCACCATCGGGTGCTACATAGGGTTTGGTCAAGGACTTGGCCACTAAGCTACCCAAAGATTGCAAAAATATAGTCATCCTAACCTTCCAAATAGGGAAATTAAGTCCATCAAATTTAGGAGGGGTTTTAATGTTATCGGCCATGTTTACTAGTGTATGAATGTATAAATGAAAATATTGATTAGCAAATTTTAAGGATCTCTCTATGGATGTTAAGCCAAAACCTAGAGTCTAAACTCTGATACCAATTGAAAATCACCTAGAGGGGGGGTGAATAGGTGATAATGCTAATCAATGGACAAATTAAAAAATTAAGAAGTAACAATCACCCAACAAGATTCACAAGATGAATGAAAGCAAGTAAATATAGCAATGATGATGATAAGTAAGAAATAAGTGCAAGTAAAGTAAAGTAAAGGAGTGCAAGAATGTAAACCAATCGCAAACACAAGGATATGTTATCGAGGTTCGAGCACCCAGCTCTACTCCCCGCCTTCCCCAGAAGGATTCTAGCTACTTCCACTATCACAAAGAAATCACAATTACACCGGAGTACCCAACTCCACAATCTCAATTACAAGCAATTTCTGAGTAGTCAAAAGACCACAAACTCTCTCTTTCAAAAGTCTCTTCCCTTACAAAAGGTCCTTAGAGAACAATGAGTAGGAATGAAGCTCTTGTTGTAAGTGAAGAAAGAAAATTAAATCAGAGAGTATTTCAAAAACCACTTCAGAAAAAGAGAGAGAATTTCAGCACAAAAACCAAGAAACAAAGCTCTTTTGAATGCCTTAAACTTTTGAATTTTTCTTGTAAAAAAAATGTTGTATACAAACTCTCCCCAAACACCCCTATTTATAGGAGAGGGCTAGGGTTAAGGGATAAAACATAATTAGGATTAATCAGAGAGTATTAGGTTTGAAATATATCCCTTAAACCAATTTTAAACACAAAAAGACAAAATTTAAAACAGCCCAGAAAATAGCCATTTACTGTTCAACGGCTAGTCCGGTCGACCGGTCCGGTCGACCGCTATACAAAAATAGAGCCGTTACAGGCAATCGGTCGACCGCCCGGTCGACCCAACAAACCCGAGAGCAAAGCCATTGCAGTCAGGTCGACCGCCCGGTCGACCGGCAGACATGCACACTGATACGTGCATCTGCCAGAACCTCGGTCGACTAGTCCGGTCGACCGGACGACTGACATAGGCACGGTCGACTGGTGCGGTCGACCGGCTCAGGTCAAAAGTCAAGTTTAAAACACAATTTGAAAAGACTTTGATTTTTATGAAAAATATCTTTAAATAGTACTAAGTATAAAACATAAAAATTGATTTGTAGGCAGAGGATTTTGTATCAAAATATTTTTGTACATTTTATAGAAAATCATCTTAGAAACATTATGTGCGCAAAAACGTGTGTGATTGAGCTTCAAATCTATCCATCATTCTTTAACAAAATTCTAAACCTATAAAACTAAAAACAAATCTTGTTGAGCAATCTTCAAGTCTTGAGCCATGCTATGCCTTGCTAGAGCCCCTTCTTCTATGTTCCTTCCTTGATATGCAATATGCCTTCTTTGCTTCATGAAACCTAGAAGTTGTTGCAATAGCTAAGCAATAGCCTCCAAATGTGGTATTAACCTGAAACTTATCTTAAACAAACTCATTAGTACCAATTAGCACTAATTTGGTTTGTCATCATCAAAACTCAATAAATGGAGAGTGTAACCTTTTGGGCCAACACATAGCACCTTCGTGACCGTGAAGTTTGACTAAGGGCTCTTTAACATTAACTTTTATGCCTTATTTATATTTATGTATTTATTTATTTATATTTTTTGGGGTATTTATTCCTCAATTCCATTCGGCTTTTTAATCTGCCCATGTAACGAGCCATTAGTCGGTGACACCCAAACCGGACAGTCTTAGGGCACCAGGTGGAAAAACACCCTAAGGACTTAAACACTCGAGCAAATAAGACCATGAAACCAAAGGTTTTATTTATAAAATATACCCCTTTTAGACGTGAATACTTATGCTTTATGAGGCACAAATACCCAGCTTAATCAGAGGATTTTTTTAATATATATATTTATTTTTTTTTTTTTTTTATAAATAAGGCATAAGAATCTTTGTTTTTGAACCCTAAGTGTGTAAGTGTATGAATCATGCATATTTTATCAAGGTAAAAATCAAGACTAAATTACTTTCACAAATTTTCTTCCTAACCTTAGAAATCAAACAAATAATCTTTAAAATTGACTTTCCTTTTCTTTAAAATTGACTTAATTTCTTACAAAAATTATGTCAAAATATTATTTCTATTTTCAAAAAGTTTTTAAAAGTAAAGAAAATGTTAAATTTTTCTTTTCTTTTTTTAATAAAAAGGAAAACCTAAGTTATGTTAGAACCTTCCCCCACGCCTATCTCATGCATTGTCTATAGGCTGTCTAAAAATCATTAAAGACAAGTCATCAAAAAGCAGAGTCCAAACTCCAGACGCAGGGCTAATCATAGCCATCACTGCAGCACCAAGACGCGAGGGTCTAAACCCGCGTCTCAGCATCACTGTAGCACAAAGACGCGAGGGTCAAAACCCGCGTCTCAGCATCACTGCAGCACCAAGACGCGAGGGTCGAAACCCGGTCTCAGCATCATTGCAGCACCAAGACGCGAGGGTCGAAACCCACATCTCAGCATCACTGCGGCACTAAGGCGCGAGGGTCGAAACTCGCGTCTCTGCGTCACTGTAGCACCAAGGCGCGAGGGTCGAATCTCGCATCTCAGTTATAACTGCCCTCGTTATTGGGTCAATTGCCGCCCACATAATGAAGAAGTTAACCCCCATTATGGAGCGTTTTTAGGGGGCACGTTCACCCCTAAACCTCTATAAATAAGCCCCGTTGCTATAGGGAAGGGGTTGGTCAATCAGATAATTCTTGAAGAAGAATTTGGCTTGTGAGCTTCCACAGAAAAGGAAAGAGAGTTCAACTCTTCAAGCAACTTGCTGCGTACAAGTCAATCTTTACCTACAATCTCTTTGAGATTCCTGGTCGACAGGAGCTGTGTTACTCCGTCTGGCATCCAAAGAGAGGATTCACAATAGGTCCGGACATTCACCCGGTCAACGGAAAACAAGATTCACTCTCCACCGCCACATCAAGAACCTTGCATTAAACAAAGGGAAGATTCAAGTCTAAACATCTCCCTTCCCTTGTAGTCGGAGTGTTAATCCGCTGTAATCTTTCGTTTGATTTAAGGAAATTTTACAAGGAAAACTTCTCCGACCGTACAAGAGATGGAGACTCCGCTGGGGACTGCTTTCTCTACTGACGAGCAAGTTGTGCCGCAAGGTGACGTCACCTGTATGGGAAAAACGGTCAAATCACTTGTCGTAGAATTCGACCAGGCGAAGTATGAAGAGTTCCTCTCTTCTAGCTCCAAGAGCCCAACGGCAAGAGTCTACCAAAAAGTCTCTTCGGGGACTTGCTCTCAAGTTCGCTCCGAGATTCTCCCAGACACGACTGGTGAGAAGGATGTAGTGGCTAATCGCATCATGCGTAAGGCCCGCGCCTCTCAGGAGGCCCGCATGGTTAACGTCCCTAACGTTCAGCCTATACATCCCCTTCCTCAGCACCAGGTTACCGGGGGTTCCCTTCAACCCACTGGCGTAACCGGAACGCTGAGCGGCGACAGAGGCGGCGCGGGCGTCAATTACAAGTTGGAACAACTGTTCGTCCAACAGAGATAGGACGCGAAGTTCAGACCGGCGTCTCTTCTGTACCACATCAGACACGTGAGGCCCACGTTTGGCAACCTAAACGTGAGATTCACCAAGCTTGTGTTTCTGAAGCACCTCCTCCCAAACGCCAACGCGAAGTTCGTGCTCTTTGTCAAAGATACGAGACGCGTGTCTCCGTACGCGGGACCCAACAACCCTGCGTTTCTCAAGCATCTTTGTCCAGATGCGATAATCGGCAACACGAGAGCCACGTCTCTTCTCAGCAGAGATGCCAGACTCGCGTTCCGGAGCCGCAACACAAGAGCTGCGTTCATGCGCCCCGCGTTTTAGAATCCTGCGTCTTAATTGTGCGAAGCAAGGAAAACTCTCGCAAGTTGAAAAGCCCTCGACAATCTGAGGCTAATCTCTTCTACTCCCCTCCCGAGGATCTAAGGGATTATTTGACAAGGCAGAGAAGTGCTAGTCAGATCACTCCATCGTGTTGCTGCGAACGGCTTATCACAATGCTCTCTGAGTGCCATTGCAGTTCACGTGCAAGCCAGCAGTCTAAATTTATACAACTGACTCTAACTCCCCGATCAGCTAAAAGAAATCACTCCCACAAGAGGAGGACTTTCTCTGATACTGAATACCCTGAACTCTCTGCAAACATGACAAGCAGGAGTAGGGGAAAGCAACCTGCGGTCAGCTCCGACGAGTCTGATACAGAACCGGAAGGAGTGTACCGACATACTCACACTCGAACTGGGGTGATTCCCCCGATCAATTACAGTGCCCTGGCTCGAGGCATTGAAGTAAATGACTCGCATTCCGCTATTGCAGAGTCACAGGCTTTGAACTCTTCCATAGAGAAGGAGGCCTTTATATGCATGACAAATACTTTGAGGTGACAGCCAGGCGCTTAGAGCAGCAAGCCCAGATCCAGAAGGAACAATTCGAGATGATTCGTGCTCAACAAGAATCTATCGATTCCCTCAAGCAGATGTTGACACAATTGCTTGAAGACAAGAGGAAGTCAACTGACAAAACCTCCTCTAAAAAGTCTAAAGGCAAACGAAAAGAGGGGGAAAGCTCATCTTCTGTACATATTGAGGAGAAAGAGCAATCTATTTCTGGCTCGTCTAAATCCTCATCTCAGGAAAAAGACGACCGAGACCAGGGAAGGGTTCATTCTAAAGAATGAATCAATTAGAGCAACGTCTTGAGGCCCTTACTAATCGGAAAGGCCTTCAAGAAGCAGGAGTGATCGGGCCATATCTGACTGAGTGGGACCTTGTTCCATACCCTCCCAAGTTCAAAGCTCTGACCCTCCAAGCGTTTGACGGCAAAGGGTCACCAAACCAACATATCTACTACTTTAAGTCTCAGACAGGGAATGTTGTAGATAACGATCCTATCCTGGCACGTTTGTTCATCGGCACACTAAAAGGGCTCGCCTTTGAATGGTTCATGAAACTCCCGGAAGACTCCATTAAAAATTGGGGTGATTTGGAGAAGCTCTTCCTGACACGCTTCTTTGAAGACGACTCAGAGGTCACAATGTCTACTCTTTTGGCTACAAAGCAGCGAAAGGGGGAGTCCGTAAAATCATTTGTAGAACGATTTCGGAATGTAGCACTCTGATGCCCAAGCGGTATGACCCAGGTCACCCTGGTGGAAACATGCCGCCACAATCTACAAACTTCACTCCTCGCATAAATAGGAGTTGCCGAAAGCCGCACCTGAAAACAATTGATCTAGCAAGGTGAACAGGCTGAAGAAATTATCGTCCGGGTTAGGGCAGAAGAAAACAAACCCAGACCCAAAAGGTTGACAAGGCGTGCGCCTGACACATCCCTCAAAACAAAAAGGAAGGATAACTTGGCGACAGAGACCAAATCCCCCGTCAAACCTCAACCGATCAAAGGAAGTGGCTCTTCAAGTCAGCCGCGCGCCAGCAAGCAATATTCCTTCAAGGATGAACATGTTGACTCCTGTTCAAGTTACTTAGCAAGAGTAACAGACTGAAGCTTCCTGAAGCTAGACGCCCTGAAGAAGTCGGTAAAACCGATAATCCTAACTACTGCCTGTATCATAGGATGCTGGGACACCCCACCAAGAGCTGTTATGTCTTCAAAGACATCCTTTAGGCCTTGATTGACGCAGATGTATTAAAACTCCATCCAGAGTAGAAAAAAGTGATGGCCAATATGACATCATTCCTCCAGTTTGGAAGACAACCTCCAACACCCTCTGGAGTAGTCCCCATCCCAAAAGGGGAGTTAAGAATGATCAACATAGACCCTCACAATCAGCAAGAGAAGGGCCTTGTACCTGTTCCCACACCTCAGGGAGAAGTTATGTGGGTTCATCCTGACCTTGTGGATGGCCAGCAATAGACCACTGTTACCAACAGAAGGTCGAAAGGCAAAGCAAAAGCTTCGTCCTGTAATGTGGTGTTCGCTTCTTCCTGAGAAGCGAAAACTGATGTTCCCTCACTAACTAATTCAGAAGAGGAAACAATAGTTCTCACTGCAGAACCCAACCAACTTGTGGTGAAAACTCGTTCAGGTCAGTCATATTTAAAAAAAGTATGACGAAATGGCGCCAACTCCTCCTAAATCCACTATAGAGTCACCCAAGACCTCCACATGGAGAGACAGAAAGAGCTTCGGTTTTCCAATGCTCTCTTAAAAGACATTGCGGAAGGATCTGAAATCACCTAGAGGGGGTGAATAGGTGATAATGCTAATCAATGCACAATTAAAAATGTTATGATGCAACGATCACCCAAAATAAGACTAGAAGCCGAATATCCGTGAAGGGCTCTGAACTCCTTCCTCGTGATCCTCTAGATAAGAGTTTGAGGTGCGTATTGCAATCTTGTTGTATGAGTATTTGATCGACAATATGAATATGAAACAAGTGTATATAGCAATGAATATGTAGAGCAAGTAAATGAAGCAATTAATATAAAGCAAGGAATTAAAGCAAGCAAACCAAACGCAAACACCGAGAATTTTTCGGAAGTTCGAGCACCCAGCTCTACGTCCCCGCCTTCACCCAGAAGGATTTCTAACCACTATAACATCACAAAGAGTTACAATAACACTGGAGTACCCAACTCCACAATCTCAAGTACAAGTATTCTCTTGATGATCAAAAGATCACAAACTCTCTTTTGAAAAATCCTTTTCCCTTACAAAAGCCCTGTAGAATAATGAGTAGGATTGAATCTCTAGTATTGTAAGTGGAAAAAGAAAATGAATTTTGAGAGAGCTTTGAAACAAAAACTTCAGAAATGAGAGAGATTTTTCAGCACAAAAACCAAGAACAAAACTCTTTTGAAAGCCTTTAAACTTTGAATATATTTTGCAAAATGATTGTTGTTAATCCCACAACCCTAATCACCCCTATTTATAGGATAGAGTTAGGGATTAAAGGGTAAACTAATACAATAGGTAATTAGGAAGTATTTGACCCAAAAACCAGCCCCTAAACTTGTTTGAGACAAAAAGGACAATTTAAAACGTGTTTTAAATATAGCCGTTAAGGCTGAAATACAGCCTCGGTTGACCGGCCGGTCGATCGGGTTTTCAAAAAATAGAGCCGTTGCAGGCCCAGGTCGACCGCCCGGTCGACCGCAACAAACAGAGAGTCACTGACTTTCAGTCTGTCGAAGGTCAGTCGACCGAACAGGGGTTTCGATCGACCGCCCGGTCGACCGGGAAACGTGCACACATGCAAGCACCAAACGGTCAGAATCCCGGTCGACCGGTCGGTCGACCGATCTGACCTGAAACAGAGTCCGCCTCAGGTCAAAAATTGAATTTTGAAAAGGATTTTCAAAGGGATTTTGATAGTTTTCAAAATAGTGTTTATCATAACTAGGTATAATATACAAAATGGAGTTTGTAAGTAATAAACTATATTTAAAAATATTTTGTGTATATATATATAGGAGAGAATTTTAGAAAAGATATGTGCGTAAAAACTTGTGTGTAGGAATTTTGAGCTTCAAACCTATTCACTATTCTTTAACAAACTATAAAACTAAAAATAAATCTAATGAAGTCTCTGAGCCATAATGAAGTCTTGAGCCATGCAATGTCATGCTAGAGCCTTCTCTTCTATAGACATTTTCTCTTGTGCCATTTGCCTTATTTGCTCCGTGAACCTAGAAAACCTTGCAATAGCTAAGCAATGGCCTTCATAAAAGGTACTAACCTGAAACTCATCTTAAACAAACTTATTAGTACCATATACTTTCTATGTGTTTTGTTATCATCAAAACGTTAAACAAATGGAGAGTGTAACCTTTTGGGCCAACAATCTCCCTCTTTTTGATGATGACAAAACATATAGGCTATATCAAAAAGATATAAAGAGAGAGGTAAAACTCCCCCTTAAATTATGCTATATTAAACAAGTAAAAGCAATTCAAAAACATGAAACATGAGAACATGAAACATGAGACTAAAAAACTCTAAAAAACTCTAAAAACTCTTGCAAAAACCATATACACTTGCAAAACTCATATATACCTCATATACAAGAAACTCATCATACCCATATTTCTCCCCCTTTTTGTCATACATCAAAAAGGGAAAAAAAATTTATTCAATAATACAAACATTAAGTTCACCACATATAAAGGAAAATCTATTAAAATCAAGTGGTTTTGTGAAAATATCGGCAAGTTGCAAATCCAAAGAAACATAATCAATCTCTATATCACCTTTCTCAAAATGATCTCTAAGAAAGTGATATCTAATCTCAATGTGCTTTGTCTTACTATGTTGATTTGCATTCTTAGTCATATGAATAGTACTAGTATTATCACAAAATATTTTATATGGTCATAATGTAAATCATAATCAAGGAGAGTATGTTTCATCCAAAGGACTTGTGCACAACAAGCCCCCGCCGCAACATACTCCGCCTCGGCGGTTGAGAGGGCTACCGAATTTTGTTTCTTAGAGGACCATGAAACAAGACAATTACCAAGAAATTGACATGTCCCACTAGTACTCTTTCTATCCACTCTACAACCTGCATAGTCGGCATCCGAAAACTCATCATAGAAAAATCTCCGGCTTTCGGATACCAAAGACCCATTCCAATAGTGCCCTTAATATAACGAATAATACGTTTTACCGTAAGAAGATGAAACTCTTTAGGACATGATTGGAATCTAGCACAAAGGCACACACTAAACATGATATCCGGCCTACTTGCCGTTAAATACAACAAACTACCAATCATGCTTCTATATAACTTAATATCAACACATTTACCTTGGTCATCCTTATCAAGCTTGGTGGTAGTTGCCATGGGAGTGTTGCAGATTTTTTAACCTTCAAGTCCAAATTTCTTTATTAGTTCCTTTGAGTACTTGGCTTGAGATATGAATATCCCATCCTGCATTTGCTTGATTTGGAGTCCAAGAAAGAAGTTTAATTCACCCATTGAAGACATCTCAAATTCACGCTTCATACACTTTTCAATCTCCTTGCACAAAAGCTCATTAGTAGAACCAAAAATTATATTATCAACATATTATATTCTTTGTAGGTAAAGTCAGACAAAGTGCTCTCCTCACTATCGGGTCTACTATAGGGTTTGGTCAAGGATTTAGCAACTAAACTACCTAGGGATTGTAGAAAGATAGTCATCCTAACCTTCCAAATGGGAAAATTGAGTCCATCAAATTTAGGAGGGGTCTTAATATTGTCGGCCATTTTTACTAGTGTATGAATGAAAGAATGCAAATAGTGATTAGCAAATTTTAGGATCTCTCTAAGGATGTGAAGCCAAAAAATAGAGTCCTTGCACTGATACTAATTGAAATCACCTAGAGGGGGGGTGAATAGGTGATAATGCTAATCAATGCACAATTAAAAATGTTATGATGCAACGATCACCCAAAACAAGACTAAAAGCCGAATACCCCGTGAAGGGCTCTGAACTCCTTCCTCGTGATTCCTCTAGATAAGAGTTTGAGGTGCGTATTGCAATCTTGTTGTATGAGTATTTGATCGACAATATGAATATGAAACAAGTGTATATAGTAATGAATATGTAGAGCAAGTAAATGAAGCAATGAATATAAAGTAAGGAATTAAAGTAAGTAAACCAAACGCAAACACCGAGAATTTTTTCGAGGTTCGAGCACCCAGCTCTACGTCCCCGCCTTCACCCAGAAGGATTTCTAACCACTATAACTTCATAAAGAGTTACAATCACACCGGAGTACCCAACTCCACAATCTCAAGTACAAGTATTTTCTTAATGATCAAAAGACCACAACTCTCTTTTGAAAAATCCTTTTCCCTTACAAAAGCCCTGTAGAACAATGAGTAGGATTGAAGCTCTAGTATTGTAAGTGGAAAAAAAAATGAATTTTGAGAGAGCTTTGAAAAAAAACTTCAGAAATGAGAGAGATTTTTCAGCACAAAAACTAAGAACAAAACTCTTTTGAAAGCCTTTAAACTTTGAATATATTTTGTAAAATGATTGTTGTTAATCCCACACCCTAATCACCCCAATTTATAGAATAGAGCTAGGGATTAAAGGGTAAACTAATACAATAGGTAATTAGGAAGTATTTGACCCAAAAACCAGCCCTAAACTCGTTTAGAGACAAAAAGGACAATTTAAAATGTGTTTTAAAAAATAGCCATTAAGGCTGAAACACAGCCTCGGTCGACCGGGTTTTCAAAAAATAGAGCCGTTGCAACCCTACGGTCGACCGTCCGGTCGACCGCAACAAACAGAGAGTCACTGACTTTCAGTCGGTCAAAGGTCGGTCGACCGAACAGGGGTTTCGGTCGACCGCCCGGTCGACCGGGAAATGTGGACACATGCACGCACCCAACGGTCAGAATCCCGGTCGACCGGTCGGTCGACCGATCTGACCTGAAACAGAGTCGGTCGACTGGCGGTCGACCGCCTCAGGTCAAAAATTGAATTTTGAAAAGGATTTTGATAGTTTTCAAAATAGTGTTTATTATAACTAGGTATAATATACAAAATGGAGTTTGTAAGTAATAAACTATATTTAAAAATATTTTGTATATACATATAGGAGAGATTTTAGAAAAGACATGTGCGCAAAAACTTGTGTGTAAGAATTTTGAGCTTCAAACCTATTCAATATTCTTTAACAAACTATAAAACTAAAAGCAAATCTAATGAAGTCTCTGAGCCATAATGAAGTCTTGAGCCATGCAATGTCATGCTTGAGCCTTCTCTTCTATGCACATTTCCTCTTGTGCCATTTGCCTTATTTGCTCCATGAACCTAGAAAACCTTGCAATAGCTAAGCAATGGTCTTCATAAAAGGTACTAACCTAAAACTCATCTTAAACAAACTTATTAGTACCATATAGCTTCTATGTGTTTTGTTATCATCAAAACTTTAAACAAATGGAGAGTGTAACCTTTTGGGCCAACAGGATCCACAACACCTTACCGTTTTGACATCCTGACTCAACTGGCCAATATCCCAGCCCGAATCATTCTTTACGAGCTCCTGAGGCTATCAAAGTCAACCAGAGAGGCTTTGAAAGAGGCTCTACCTGATGCTGAGGTTTTCAAGACCCAGGTGCTAGTTAGACCACGGGAGGAAGATGTAGAGGGTTGCCGCCACGCATCCCAAAATTTTCCCTGCATCACTTTCACGTCAGATGATATGCAGGTTAAAGGGAAACACGATCGACCCCTATACTTCAAGGGTACATCGGATCATCTGAAGTAAGCCGCATTCAGGTGGATCCAGGGTCCGCATTGAGCATTATGCCTCGCTGGGTCATGCAACATTTAGGGATTCCTACCCACCGGTTGAGCGTTACCCAGACGACCATTTATGGGTTCAATGCCAATGGTACCCGCCCAATGGGGAAGATCAAGCTCAAATGCCAGATTGGGGATTTAAAGTCAGAAGTGACATGCTACGTGTCGATACCGACCCTCATACAATTTGCTGCTGGGACGACCATGGATTCATCGTAATTCTATCGTTCCCTCCACTCTCCATCAAGTCATGAAATACATCAACGTGAGTGAAAAGTTACGAATGTTGATTGCCGAAAGGCATCCGTTCAAGGGAGTCGAGAACTATTTCACAGACTCTCTTGTACCGGGACTCTATGGAAACAAATGAGATCCCGCAACCAGAAGAGCCAGACTCTGGTAATGAAGCCGACACCGAGCCAAAAAATAAGAGTGCATGTGGAAACTAGATCCACTTGTAACGAGCATTGATAAGCTCGATGTTGATAACACCACCAATGATGTAGGCGGATGGTATATTAATGAAGAAATAGATTTGGCTTATTTTTCTGTGTTCGCTTCTGATTCAGTACCGTCAGACACTAGTACTGAAGTAGGTGATGTCTTCTGGCCGACAATGGATGCTTTGACATCATTGCATGTACCAGTGAAGTCATCCTTCAAAACGTACCAAGATGTTGGTGATGCGTAAGAATCAGTATTCATGGTTCCAGCAAAACGGAAAGGCCAAAAACCAATTCTTTTCGGACGAATTAAATCCAAACTGATATCCCGTGAAGAATCAGAAAACGAGAAGGAACCCCCTCACTTCGATCATTATGAGCCAACTGCACTCAGAATGATGGAAAGCATGGGGTATGATCTGACAAACGATCCAGGGTTGAATTTCAACAAAGGAAGGAGAACACTACTCCAATCTTTTGTGCCAAAAGGGAAAACCCCTGATTATTATCATCAGACTCGATGGGTTGGGCTATGTGTCAACTCCGATCCCATCAGACTCTGAGTCTGAAGAGTCATTATGCCATAATTACTCATCGGGCACGTCATCGTGGGAGTCAGATGTTAGTATCGGCAACATCTTTATGGAACTTTCAGTGAATATGGTTTCAACAAGCCACCTGGAAGACAGAAACGAAGAAATGATCCAATCTGATACAGATCCTTGGATCAAACACTTAAATGCTCTTTGGGATACTCTCTTTGAACAACGCGAGCCACCCACGGGGGATAAGGTTGTTCAGATTAACTTAGGAGATAAGGCTAATCCTAAGCCTATCTTTATAAGTGAAAGCTTGTCGCCCTCTGAGAAAGAAGATTTAATATCTCTTGTGCGAGAATACATAGATGTTTTTGCCTGGAATTACGAGGACATGCCTGGACTTGACCCTCAAGTGGTCATGCATCGCCTCAACATTAATTCGGATGTAAGGCCAGTCAAACAACAGCAGCGACGGTTCCGTCCAGAAGTAATGGAGGCAATTCAGTCAGAAGTCAAAAAACTTATAGACTCTGGCTTCATTAGGGAAGAACAACATCCTGATTGGGTAGCCAATATCGTCCCTGATTGAAGCTTTATTTGCACACAAAATACAAAACTTTAGATCTAAGAATAAACATGCGCAAGTGCTCAATTCTTACTGCTATAGCAAGTGGCTATGCGGGTCGTGATCCACAAGGAGGGTTTGCGATAGAAGCGTTCAAGGTTTAAATTGAAATCTTTATGAAGAAAAACGAAAGTTCTTCTTTGTTTTTAAGAAATAAAAATGAAAAAAAAAGAGTTATATTAAAGTTAGAAAGAAAACGGTAGAATGAAGAAAGTGGAGAGAATTAGAAAGTGACTATGTACAAATGATTATTTACAAAGAAGTTAAAAGGAGTAATGAAGGAAGTGGGTGTTGGTGATCTAAACTAAGAAATAAAAAGGTGAAGAAAGAAGATGAAAGAGGTACTCACCTAGTTTGGTTGATGACTTACCTGGAACCCTTGCATGTTCTACCTTGCTTGGAGGCGTTCAACGCATAGATCATAGGATTGAGCTCAGTCCCCGTTCGCATTATATCATCAAGCGGAGCAAGAATGAAGTGGTACGGATCTTGAGGAGGAGAACGTCTTCATGGACTATCGTTGGCACTCACACAACATCGTTATACTTATGCTTCTGGATTCAATTGCAAGTTCATCAAAAACAAAAGAGGTAAAGTAGAAAGAAGAAAAAGAAAATGAAAGTAAAGAAGAACATAAACATATTACCTTTTATTGCTTGAAACGATGGAAGAAAGGAGGAGGGTACATCGGTCACTCTCAACATAAGCCTCTCTCTCTTACTTACATGAATCTTCATCTAACCTAAGCTTACATACAAATTACATAAAAAGAAAAGAAAAACCTAAACTACAAGAAATGAAAACTAGGCTAAATCCTATCTCTGCATGGTCGTCCATTTTCAGTGCAAATACTGGCTTTTTATAGGCAAAACCTAACAGGTAAGATCCCGTGAAGATTTGGGGAGCATACGCTCCCCCAACAGAATTAGTTTGGCCGCGAAAAGGCGACTTTGGCCGCGTTTTCGCGGCCAGGGTGTGGCCAGGTGGCCACACCATGTTGGTGGGTTTCCCTGCTTTTTCCTTATGCTTTCATCTTTAGTTGGTTTTCTCGTTTGAGTCCAGTATTGTGACGAAATGGCCTGTGATTCTTGGCTTTAACCGATCGATTCTGAGAGGATTCTTCTCAACCGGCTTTCAACCTCTTGATTTTGCCCTTATTCAGTGAGCTCGAATTAATTCTAATTTAATTCAGAATTTTGGTGGGCTTTTGGGCTCATTTCTCTTCATCTCCTTAAAGAATAGGCCTGCAAATAAATTAAATATTTAATTAGGACAATGCAGATTTTATTCTATAATAAGTATGAAAATATGATACTAAATATGCAACATTAGCGACCAATCAGTCCCCGTTACCAAAAAGAATGGAAAGATCCGGATCTGCATTGATTTTTGCGATCTAAATGAGGCATGTCTCAAAGACGAATTCCCACTTCCAATCAGGATGTCATTATTGACAATACGTGCGGGTTTGAGCGAATATCCTTCATAGATGGATTCTCAGGGTATAACCAAACCAAAATGTATCATGATGATGAAAAACATACCCCTTTCAGGACACCACTGGGGTATAATGCTACACCATCATGCCCTTCGGACTAAAGAATGCGGGGGCAACATATCAGAGGGCCATGAATGCCATTTTTCATGAACACATGCGCAAAACGGTGGAATGCTATGTTGACGACATTGCAGTAAAAAGCCACGCCAAAGGTGATCACATAGCCAATTTAAAGGCTATCTTTGACATCATGCGGGCCCATCAGTTGAAGATGAACCCCACCAAATCCTTCCTGGGGGTGGCCAGCGGCAAATTCCTAGGGTTTGTGGTAACTTCCATAGGAATTCATTTGTACCCGGAAAAGGTTCGCGCCATTCAGGAGATGCAACCTCCACAGAATCTCAGAGAACTCAGGGGATTGCAAGGACGATTGGCATACATCCGAAAGTTCATCTCAAATCTCTCCGGAAGATGCCAACCCTTTACCAAATTAATGAAAAAGGGTGTCTCGTTCATTTGGGACAATGCTTGCCAACAAGCGTTTGAGGAAATTAAATAGTACCTCACACAACCACGAGTCCTTACAGCTCCGGTGTCCAGAAAACCTTTCCTGATATACGTCCGAGCATTAGATCATTCTTTAGGAGATTTACTAGCCCAGAACAATGATCAAGGACGCGAACAAGCAATCTATTATTTGAGTAGAACCATGATCAGGGCCGAACATCGATACAACCCAATCGAGAAGGAATGTTTGGCATTGGTGTTCGCTGTTTAGAAAATGCGACACTATTTGGTAGGCCAAACTATAAACGTCATATCAAAGGTTAGCCCTTAAGGTTGCTCATGACAAAGCCATCATCGTTAAACGGCCGACTGGCAAAATGGGCCATACTGCTATCCCAATATGAAATGCGCTTTTTACCACAAAAAGCCGTGAAGGGACAAGCGGTGGCGGATTTCCTGGCTGAGCATCCAGATTTAAGGGCAACCGAACTTTACGAGGATCTCCCAGACGAGGTCGCTGAAGTCTGCCTAACCCAGACATCTTTTGAAAGATAAGTGTGGCAACTTTTCTTTGACGGTGCATCGAGAACAGGCCCGAAAGGACATATCATAGTAGGAGTAGGGGTAGTGCTCGTCTCCCACAGAACTATGTGATTCTCCGAGCCGTCTTATTAACTGAGCCGTGTTCCAACAATGTAGCAGAGTACAATGCCCTTTTGATTGGAATGCAAATCGCCGATGAGATTAAAAATCTCGAGGAATATGGTGACTCTAAACTTATCGTTAACCAAGTTCGTGGGGAGTACGAAGTCAGACATGAAGATCTAGTACCCTATTACAATGCAACTATCCACATGGCCGGGAAGTTCATAAACTTTTACATCGATCATGTACCACGCAAGCAAAATGCGCATGCAGATGCACTAGCATCTCTTGCCGCCTCTTTAGCCCTTCTAGCTGGAGTAGTAGAGAAAATACTTATTCACAGTCACGACCTGTATTGCCAAAGAATCGCTTCTGAAGAGTACCAGAAGCCAACAGGAGATTGTCAAGTCAAAGAAGCTCTTGAGTCGTCAACCGGCCCAGAGCCTAGAGACTGGCGATTCCCTTACATTGATTATGTCTTATATGGCATCCTGCCTGATGATACCAAAGAAGCGGCTGCCATTAGAAGGAAAGCCCCCAAATTCTACTATAATGCGATCATACGAACACTGTATCGCCGATCGCATGACGGGATCTTGCTTCGCTGCTTATCACAAAAAGAGGCACAAGAGGTATTGAAGAAGCCCATGATGGCATGTGTGGAGCCCATCAGCCTGGCCCAAAACTTGCGAATAGACTCCAAAGGTTGGGATATTATTGGCCTAATGATTGATGCTTTACCTGCACACAAAATAAAGAACTTTAGATCGAAGAATAAAGATGTGCAAGTGCTCAATTCTAACCGCTATAGTAAGTGGCTATGCGGGTCGTGATCCACAAGGAGGGTTTGCGATGGAAGCGTTCAAGGTTTGTATTGAAATCTTTATGAAGAAAAACGAAAGTTCTTCTTTGTTTTTAAGAAATGAAAAAAAGAGTTATGTTAAAGTTAGAAAGAAAACGGTAGAATGAAGAAAGTGGAGAGAATTAGAAAATGACTATGTACAAATGATTATTTACAAAGAAGTGAAAAGGAGTGATGAAGGAAGTGGGTGTTGGTGATCTAAACTAAGAAACAAAAAAGTGAAGAAAGAAGATGGAAGAAGTACTCACCTAGTTTGGTTGATGATTTACCTGGAACCCTTGCATGTTCTACCTTGCTTGGAGGCGTTCAACGCATAGATCATAGGATCGAGCTCAGTCCCCGTTCGCATTATATCATCAAGCGGAGCAAGAATGAAGTGATACGGATCTTAAGGAGGAGAACATTTTCATGAACTATCGTTGGCACTCACACAACATCGTTATACTTATGCTTCTGGATTCACTTGCAAGCTCATCAAAAACAAAAGAGGTAAAGTAGGAAGAAGAAAAAGAAAATGAAAGTAAAGAAGAACATAAACATATTACTTTTTATTGCTTGAAACGATGGAAGAAAGGAGGAGGGTACATCGGTGTCACTCTCAACATAAGCCTCTCTCTTACTTACATGAATCTTCATCTAACCTAAGTTTACATACAAATTACATAAAAAGAAAAGAAAAACCTAAACTACAAGAAATGAAAACTAGGCTAAATCCTATCTCTGCATGGTCGTCCCATTTTCAGTGCAAATACTGGCTTTTTATAGGCAAAAACCTAACCTACAGGATCCCGAGAAGAGTGGGGGAGCAAATGCTCCCCCTAAGTCCTTAACCAAGCCACGGAAACGCGGCTTTGGCCGCGTTTCCGCGGCCAGCATGTGGCCAGGTGGCCACACCCTGTTGGTGGGTCTCCCTGGTTTTTCCTTCTGCTTTTATCTTCAGTTGGTTTTCTCGTTTGAGTCCAGGATTGTGACGAAATGGACTTTGATTCTTGGCTTTAACCAATCGATTCTGAGAGGATTCTTCTCAACCGGTTTTCAACCTCTTGATTTTGCCCTGATTCACTGAGCTCGAATTAATTCTGATTTAATTCAGAATTTTGGTGGGCTTTTGGGCTTATTTCTCTTCATCTCCTTAAGGAATGGGCCTGCAAATAAATTAAACATTTAATTAGGACAATGCAAATTTTATTCTATAATAAGTATGGAAATATGATACTAAATATGCAACATTAGCGAACAATCACACCCCCATGCCTATCTTTTGCTCGTCCTCGAGCAAAACAACTAAATTATACTGAGGATTATTAGACCACTTTCGCAGGTCACGCGATTGCACTGAGCATGTGCAACAAGCCGTTAAACCTCTAGGTTTCCCCTAGAGGACGAGTTTTGTCTCGTGAGGGTTTTCAGCAGATTGCACCCACAAAATCCATAAAGAAAGAGAAATAAAGAGTTAGTATTTTTGAAAAGCATTTTGAAAGATAAAAATATTTGAAATATAATTGTAAGATTTAGGCAATCTATAAGTTATAGGAAAACTGAATTTTTCATTCCTAAACTTAGTCTCTATTCAAAAATTTGTTATCAATCAAAGTAATTGTACTTCTCATCTAGTCTATTACTTTACCCTAAGTCATATGCACCTTGTGATTGTGCAAATTTTGACGAAGGGTTCATTAACTCTAACTCTTATGCCTTATTTATTTATATATATATATTTTGGTATTATTCCTTAGTTCTATTAGGCTTTCTAATCTGCCCATGTAATGAGCCTTTAATCGATGACTCCCAAACAAAATGGTCTTAGGGCACCGGGTGAGAAAACACCCCAAGGACTTAAGGACTCAAGCAAATAAGGCCACAAAACTAAGGATTTAATTATATGAACCCCTTTTAGGCGTGAATACTTATGCTTTATTAGGCACAAATACCCAGCTTAATCAGACGATTTTTTATATATATATTTTTAAACTTATCTAATCATCTTTCGCATAAACACTAAGGCTTGCTTAGGCCAAAGCACCTAGCTAATCAATAATTAGATTTGTTTATCTTTTTTTCTTTTTTTTTTTTTTATAAGGCATAAGAATCTTTGTTTTTGAACCTAAGTGTGTAAGTGTATGAAGTGTGCATATTTCATTAAGGTAAAGATCAAGACTAAATTACTTTGACAAATTTTCTTCCTAACCCTAAAAATCAAACAAATAATCTTATTTTGACCAAGTATAAGAAATCCTAATTTGGATTTTCCTATTCCTTAAAATTAACTTAATTTCTTACAAAAAATATGTCAAAGTATTGTTTCTATTTTCAAAAAGTTTTTAAAAGTAAAGAAAATGTTAATAATTTATTTTTTTAATAAAAAGAAAAAACTAAGTTATGTTAGACCCTCCCCCAAACCTATCTCATGCATTGTCCTCAATGTATGAATTAATGCATAGATGCATGAAAAAGAAGAAAGGGAAGGAAAATGTTACCTTAAGGTGGTGGTTCCGGTGGTGGTCTGATTGGTCCACGAAATGCGGCCCAATCAACTTTTTGTGGAGTTCGGAGGAACCCACCAGAAATTTCTTTAATATAACCCATTAAAATGATGAATCCATGAATGATTTTTATTAAATATTTGGCCCCATCTAATTTCCAAATTCCATAATTAATTTCGGAGTCAAATTTGTCAACCACCTCGTCCCAGAATGGAGTGTGAAAAGATAGAATGATTGACTTGGACTCAGGAAGTACAGGAACTAATACCGACTCAGGAAGGTGACTTAAGTCAAGTAAAAGTTCAGGAGTCGAAATAGGTTCAGGAATTGGGTCCAAGTCAAGAAAGTGAAACTCAAGTCCACATTTATTTTCCAACAATGGAATGTGACTTAATATTGGTGATTCAAGTTCAGAAATGATAGGTGGGGAATCAAAACTGACTCTAAAATATTACTCAAGTTTGGTAACAAAACAGGAGTCAATATTGATTCAGAAAGTTGAACTAGATCACAGATTTGAGAATCTAGGTCACATATCTCATTGAGTTCAATATCAAAAAAATGAGAACTTACCAATTTGTCAATAGGATTTTCAAAAGTGTAAAATTGGTCAAGTTCAATATGATCATCAAGAATGAGTGATTCAATTTCATTATGAATTGGCACAGGATTCAATGTTGACTCAGGAAAAAGATTGAAATCAGGTGAAGACACTGGAGTCATTATTGAATCAGGAAGTAAAATTGAATCACTAAGTTGAGATTCATGATCATATTCATTTTCAAGTTCGATTTCAGGAAAAGGATAACTTGCCAAACTGTCAATATTCTTTTCAAAATTTGGAGTTTGGGCAAGTTCAAATGATTGTTCTTAAATGGAACCTTGATTTCCAAAACAACCTGACTCATCGGCTCTAACAGGATGGTTAGTGACATCAGAACTGGTCAAACGGTTGGAACGTAGAGATTGGACCATCATATCTATGTCACGATTACGAGCGTTTTGAGCCTGAGTCATGGCTTCAAGCATCTTTTCATAGTTGATAGGTTCATTATTTTAATGAAAAGATGAAGTATTGTCATAGAATTGGTGGTGAAATTGTGAGTCCATCAGATTTTGGGATTTGTGTTTGGACTCACGCATACTCATTTCCAAAATTGATAGTTTTCTATTTTGGACTGGTGGAACTCAGTATGAATCTTGGAAATATTGTGGACAAGGTGGAGAAGGAGGACAAGTTGGTTGAAAATTGGACTCGGGGGAGGTGAAGCCCCACTGACTCTATGAAGAGTTAAAATCATTCTGGAAATTATAGTTATTAGATTGGGGGCATGGGTTATATTGATTTGGATAAGATCAATCCGGCACACTAGGTTGGTTAAAGTTATGATATGCCGGGTTGGTAATATCCGAAAAAGAAGTTGGTGTGTAGTATGGATTACCATTAAAATTGGAAAAATTGTTGTTATAAGCCATATCACACAATAAAACACAAGCAAAAAAACAAACAAATAAGCAAACAAAAAAGAAAAAAATTCTAACCTAAGTTATAGAAGACTATGACCTAGACGACTCCTAACTGGTTAGACTGTCCACGGGAGGTATAATGTAGACTTTGACCACAAGCTAATCAGCCAGGTCAGGGCAAGATTGGTGGGAGGTTATCCGTCAAAGACGTTCCTTTATTAAATAACCACCAACCTTCAGGCTTTCGGCCTTAATCCCTTTCCTAGACACTGATTTGGTAGGAGTCAAATTCCAACACCTTTCCCCCTTAGGATAATCTCCTAATTGAGTCCGAGATGTCCCTAGGGCCAATGTCTACTCATTTTTAGTTAGGCTCGGGTTAGTGAGTGCTTGGAATCTGATTTTTGGTCCAAGGAAGGGTGATTAAATCCCCACCTTATCTTATTATGGGGTGGTGCCCTTAAGATCAGTATGTGCAAGTGTACAAGATATGCAAACAAGATTCACTCAAAGCGATGTAAATCAACCAAGAGATGAGTCCTATTCTAAATGCAATGCGAACGTACCTTGCTCCAGCACTCTTCAACAGTAAAGTAAATGAATTGAAAAGACACGTGCCTAAAATGCAAACGTCTAATCAATTTTTTAAACTTTTCAACAAGTATTTTACTGTTGGTTTATTAGCAGGCTTCTGGTGATGGCATATAAGAAATAAAGTTTGCAGAAAACTATAATTTTGTAAAGCAAGCAGCCCTGCAAAAAGACAGTCAGTAGTGAGCTCCTTTTTGCCGTGGATCCGCAACCATAGCCGCGGAAACGCGGCAATCTAGAGGGTGCTTGGTCTCTATTTTCTAGAACAGAGACCCAAGACCACTTATATGTTACTGCAATCCTTTTTTTCCTGCTTTTCCTGCCCTGTAACCTGCAACAGAGAAGAAAAATTCGTTTTAGTTCAAAATTTCAATAAAAACCGTTACCCTCCCCGGCAACGGCGCCAAAATTTGATTGATACTTTACCTGCACACAAAATACAGAACTTTAGATCAAAGAATAAAGGTGTGCAAGTGCTCAATTCTAACCGCTATAGCAAGTGGCTATGCGGGTCGTGATCCACAAGGAAGGTTTGCGATAGAAGCGTTCAAGGTTTGTATTGAAATCTTTATGAAGAAAAACGAAAGTTCTTCTTTATTTTTAAGAAATGGAAAAAAGAGTTATGTTAAAGTTAGAAAGAAAACGGTAGAATGAAGAAAGTGGAGAGAATTAGAAAGTGACTATGTACAAATGATTATTTACAAAAAATGAAAAGGAGTGACGAAGGAAGTGGGTGTTGGTGATCTAAACTAAGAAATAAAAAAGTGAAGAAAGAAGATGAAAAAGTACTCACCTAGTTTGGTTGATGACTTACCTGGAACCCTTGCATGTTCTACCTTGCTTGGAGGCGTTCAATGCATAGATCATAGGATCGAGCTCAGTCCCCGTTCGCATTATATCATCAAGCGGAGCAAGAATGAAGTGATACGGATCTTGAGGAGGAGAACGTCTTCATGAACTATCGTTGGCACTCACACAACATTGTTATACATATGCTTCTGGATTCACTTGCAAGCTCATCAAAAACAAAAGAGGTAAAGTAGGAAGAAGAAAAGAAAATGAAAGTAAAGAAGAACATAAACATATTACCTTTTATTGCTTGAAACGATGGAAGAAAGGAGGAGGGTACATCGGTGTCACTCTCAACATAAGCCTCTCTCTCTTACTTACATGAATCTTCATCTAACCTAAGCTTACATACAAATTACATAAAAAGAAAAGAAAAACCTAAACTACAAGAAATGAAAACTAAGCTAAATCCTATCTCTGCATGGTCGTCCCATTTTCAGTGCAAATACTGGCTTTTTATAGGCAAAAACCCAATCTACAGGATCCCGGGAAGAGTGGGGGAACAAACGCTTCCCCTAACTTCTTAACTAAGCCGCGGAAACGCGGCTTTGCCGCGTTTCCGAGGCCAGGTGGCCACACCCTGTTGGTGGGTCTCCCTGGTTTTTCCTTCTGCTTTTATCTTCAGTTGGTTTTCTCGTTTGAGTCCAGGATTGTGACGAAATGGACTTTGATTCTTGGCTTTAACCGATCGATTCTGAGAGGATTCTTTTCAACCGGTTTTCAACCTCTTGATTTTGCCCTGATTCACTGAGCTCGAATTAATTCTGATTTAATTCAGAATTTTGGTGGGCTTTTGGCTCATTTCTCTTCATCTCCTTGAGGAATAGGCCTGCAAATAAATTAAACATTTAATTAGGACAATGCAGATTTTATTCTATAATAAGTATGAAAATATGATACTAAATATGCAACATTAGCAACCAATCACCTAAGATGATCACTGACGCTATCACTTATGCCAAAAGATGTCATGCTTGCCAAGTGCATGGTGATTTTATCCATCAAGCATCAGGATACCTCCACTCTACAACTTCTACCTGGCCATTTGAGATGTGGGGCATGGACGTAGTTGGCCTTATCAGCCCACCGTCATCAAAAGGACATCGGTTCATTTTAGCTATAACCGATTACTTCTCTAAATGGGCTGAGGCCATTCCGTTGAAAGAGGTAAAGTCATATGATGTGATCAAATTCGTTAAACATCACGTCATCTGCCGCTTTGGTGTACCTCGATGAATCGTCCATAACAATGGACCCGAGTTCGTCAGTCAGGCTTTCCAGAGGTTCTGCACTAAGTTCAGAATCCAGAGTGTGTCCTCAACGGCATACTACCCTGCCGCTAATGGTCTCGCAGAAGCTTTCAACAGACCATCAGCAAGCTTCTCAAGAAATTCGTCTCGAAAAGTCAGCGTGACTGGGACGACAAGTTAGGTGAATGCTTATAGGCCTATCGCACAACTGTTAGAACTCCAACTAAAGCTATGCCATTTTCTTTGGTATATGGGTGTGAAGCCGTGCTTCCACTAGAAATCTAAATTCCATCTCTATGCGTCGCCTTGACAGCAGAGATGACAAAGGAGGAGAAGCATCGACTGCGACTCCAAGAGCTGGAAGCCTTAGATGATAAACGTCTGCAGGCCCAACAACAAAATGAGCTCTACCAAGTTCTGACTACCATAGCCTTCAGCAAGAAAGTTAAGGCGCGAACTTTTAAGAAAGGTGATCTTGTTTTAGCCGTCAGAAGACCTATGGTGATGACACATAAGACAAAAGAAAAATTTCTACCAAAATGGAAAGGACCATTTGTGGTAGAGTCAGTCTACTCAAATGGAACATATCGCCTCATAACTTCAAATGGCGATACACTCATGATGCCGATCAATGGCAGATTCTTGAAGAAGTACTTTCCTTGAATGGTACTTTTCCTCTGATCAAGTTAATATTACACCTCTGATTAAAACTCCAAATCCAAGAAAAGCTTCTTTCCTTTACTAGGTCACATCACGATAGACCAATGACAACCTAATTGAGCACTGACTGCACCGTGATGTATGATGTACATATTAAGAAAGCAACAAATGGCGAAACTTGGGTTTTGGTATTTCTACCTTCATTAATGTTCGATGCCTCCGGCGGCTATGGACAGAGGAAAATGTTGGTTTCTAAGCCCAACATAAGTCTTCTACAACTCATCATGCTGAGGGGAATAGCATGGCTAGCCCAACTCAAACGGTAGTTGGTAAAGGCACACCAAATCCGTTGATAGCTGAAGGTTTGCTAATAATCCTAAGTGGACTTCGTCTCACGCCCTCCTCTAAAATCTCTTACCAATTCTCATGCACGGAATGGTAGGTCCATAAAATACAGTCACTGCTACGTTAACATTATACCTCTGGCAATGAAAAATCTCAACACTCCCTAGCAAGTGCAAATCTTACTTGTCTCAGCTCTAGATGGAGCAGCGAGTCATCAAATTTGTCAAGTTAACACTACACCTCTGACACTTCAAACTTCACCTGTCAACTCTCATTAATAGAATGATAAGTCTTTAAAATTGCTTATATCGCAAATCAATCACTGTCAAGTTTAACATTACACCTCTAACATTTCAAATTCTACCTGTCACTTCTTATAAGTAGAACGACAGGTCCTCAAAGTGCTCCTATCTCGAGTCAATTTCTGTCAAGTTAATACTACACCTCTGACAAATTACTGTTAAGTTTAATATTACACTTCTAATAGTGATTAAGTTGCTGCCAAATTCAATATTAAACCTCTGACAGTCATTTTCCCTCAGACTTCCATATCGAAGCTAAAATGAACGATACTTAGTTTAACACTACACCTCTAGCGTCCAGGTCATTGCTAAGTTCAACAATACACTTATGGCCATGACTTTCCCTCGGACTTCCTTGTCGAAGTCGAGATGACCAATGCCAAGTTCAAAATTATACCTCTAGCATTACCCTCACTGTCAAGTTAAACATTACACCTATAACAGTGACATTTCCAGTTTTCCCAAATGAAGCTGGAACACTCTTGAGTTAAGTTAATATCACGCCTCTGACTCACACCCTTGTCGAGTTAACATCACACTTCTGACAAGACTATATTCAACCTGTTAAGTTAATATCACACCTCTAACGGAAAAAGTCCTCCTAGATTCCCCGTGAGTCTAGTCACACTTTTTATTCTCGTTAACAGAATAACAAGTCCACTTAAAAATATTGTCAGGTTAACATTACACCGTTAATAGTATTTTCACTAATTTCCCAGCTGGGTCTTAGTCAAGTCAATTCCAAACCTCTGATGAAAACTCATCCTCCCTGGGGATACAAATTTCACTTGTCATTCTCATTTATAGATTGGTAGGTCCACAAGAATTATCTTACTTCTGTCAAGTTAATATCACACCTCTGACAGCATTATCGAATTTCCTGAAATAGGATTTTTCTACAAGCTTTGACTCGTTAAGATTATTATCATATGTTTAGCAAGCTAAAGATCCTTTACCTGTATTCGTCTGACTTTCAATACAAAAAGGGAATTCAGGACAATGGAAGGAGACAAAAAAAAAGTGTCGCTTTTATTTATGTCCAGACATATGAAAGTGATACAAGACGCTCTCTTATATAATAAGATTGAATGTTATAATAAAGGAGTACAAAGAAGTCCCTCTCTCTCAGTAAAAGGTTGCACTCACTCCTTGAAGCATGCTCACCACTCCAAGTACATGATGTTTGGAAGGACGCCAAAGAAGGGCTGAGCACTATGGTGACGATCGGATACTGATTACATCATGATGCATGATGTAAACATCGAAGGAGTCCATCGTTGGCCAAGAACAACGGTGTTTCTTAAGGTCGAAATGCAGCAAAGCCTTCTGATTCCACCTGACCAACTGATATAGGTAATGACCCTTCGTTGATGAACATCTCTACCACCAGAAAGTCATCCAATGAGCATGGATTTTTTTGTCGATGTCACTTCTGGGGTAAGACTGGTAAAGGGAGAATCCGACCTTACAGGTGACGTCCTCTTTCCAGTGACCTGCAAGAGGACCATACCCACCACCATATCTACCGCCATACCCACTGTGACCATAACGATCCCGGGGGTACTGTCGGTGCATCATGTCCAATGAGGTCTTGACGGATGTCATCAGTCGCGCAAATCCTCGTCTCCCATAAATAGGGGCCGTGACTTCTCCTTCATTGGTCGACCATCGAACAAGTTCGCTGGCCGATATATTCTCCCAAGGGCCCAGCGAATATGCATAAGGATGATTGAGGCTACCTGCGAGAAGTAAAAGTCAGAAGGTTAGAATTCTGAAACAGAAAGGTTGAAGAACAGACGCGGCTATAGCTGTAAACTTTAGACGCAGGGATGACCCGCGCAGAAAGGCAAAATCCTGTTGCGACAGAAATAGACGCGATCGAAGCCGTGGATTCTAGATACAAACAGATCTGAACGCGGTCTAGTGATAGACCCGCGTCCAAAATAATTGATGCAAAGGGAAACAGACGCGAAAGTTGCCACATCCTTGTTCGAAAAACAAGGGTTGCTACATCCAAGTCTGAAGCCCTTGACCAGAATCAAAGTTCTTTGAAGTTAACAACCTCAAACGCGAGCTCTATATGCAAAGCTCGCATCTCACAGTCCAGGTACAGAGTTCATCACACTTGCATCCAAAGGACTTTAAGTTAGAGTTCAGACTCAGTCAATTTACGCTTCATTAAGAAATCTAAAAAGCGTGACTTCCAAATAATGGGTACACCAGTCAGTCCTCAAGAAAAGGTCAAGAGAGTGAATCTTTTCAAGGGACAGCAAAACCGAAACTCATGTTGGGCTGAGTATGTCATGGTGACAATTAATTCCTACTCGCAGAAGAATCCGCTAGAGGTTGAACTTTCTGCATGAAGGCGTAGGTATAAAAGGTGCTTAGAGGGACGCTTTTTGATCTTGAAATCACTTGACAGTGATAATCTTCAGGAAAGATTAAAGGAAAGCATGTAAGCTTTGAGTCTTCGCTGTCCATGGGGGTACATCCCATTGAAGAAGAAGCTTAAGTCAAGATGAAGTCCCTTAGAGCGCCTGCTCTTAAGGGGAAACAGTCTGAGCAATGGACTGTTAAGGGGGCGAGGCCTATTTATAGGCAACCCATAAGGCCTGTAATTAATGACATAAAAATCAGAGCCATCGGCCTTAATTCCCGCACGAACGTCGAAGCCCAATAAAGAGCTGACGTGTGGATTGCCGTTTTGGGAAACGTTAAGGACGCGAGTCCCCAATCGTCAACGCCAACTCGGCATTTAAAGATATTAACGTCAATGCCTAATGAAGAGCTGACGCGTGGATTGCCGTTTCGGGAAACGATGCAGGACACGAGTCCCCAATCATCAATGCCGACTTGGCATTTAAAGATCTAACAAAAAATTTTAAGACGAACTGTACGTAACGCTTAGGAGGTTGCATCAAGCACAGATTGAAAGGTCGCGTCCTGAAACCTGCATCCCTTCATAAACCCGAAGGCTGCGTTCTTTTCATTTCTGCTAAGAGATCCGCGATTGCGTTTCTGAGAGTAATTCAGAGTCGCGTCTCCTCAGTGAATTGGATCCATTCAAAGATTGAGTCTTGAGTCTGCATCATCTTGAAAGCTGCGTTCTGAAGCTTGTGTCCTCAACGACCAGAGAAGGCCTACATCATTCTCGAGGAGTCTAGAACTGTGTCTCCATAGTGAAATGACAGTTGTATTTTTATCATAAATTCAATACAGCCTGAGTTTGCGCCTTATCAAGGGTCCAGAGACGCGTCTCTATTGAGCCAGCGCCGCGTCCCCATCAATTGTCTGGGATCCATGCATCAATTTTTAAAGAGCCTAAGATCGCGCTTCCACTGCATCCTGACAGAATAAAGGGCCGCGTCTATGGATCTACGTCCTTTCATAAATATGAAGGCCGCGTCCCCTTTATTGAAGAACACAAATTTGCGTTTCAGAACAACGCCCTTTTGTCCTTAAGCCAAAGCTGCGCCCTTAATCGAAAAAGAAGGTTCGTGCGTCTTCCTTGATATGCTTGAACGACGTCTTTAGCAATGACTTAGGGCCACGTCCCCCAGGGTCGCGTCTCCATTATGAATTAAAACCACGTCTCACTCAAAAACTCAGTTCAGCCTGAGTTTATTGTTCATGGCCGACTAAAGACTACATTTTATAAACAGTCAAATACTACGGTTATGAAAATTGAGTTCATCGACAGCGAGCAAAAATTTGAAGGGATGAAGATGGAGCAAAAATTTGAAGACTTTTATTATTTGATTCAAAAATTGTAAAAGTGATACAGACACTCTTGACAAATAGAGTGTTTAAAAAAAACGGGTGAACAAATACAAAGAGGGGAAGAAGGCTAATAATCTTGCTTCGCCAAAGAACGGATTTGTTCTAGGAGACGATGCATCTCATGCTGACGTGCCTTTTCAGCCTCCATCAGAGCTTGGACCCGCAGCTCCTCCTCAGACAAAAATCTCTTCGCAGCCAGTTGTGCTTGAAGAGACTCCAACCTGGAGGAATGAGCATAGAGGTTTTCTTCAGCCTGTGTCCTGGCAGTTTCCAGCTCCTCCAGCCTTTTTCTAGCAACGACAAGCTTTTGCTCATTGGTCTCGATCAAGACTTGTGCCCTAGCTATGGTAGCTTGAACAGTGGCAATAACCTGCTCTGCACTCTGTATGATGATTTCAGATCCTTGGAATCACCAATCAGCCTTTGGTGGTCAGCTTGGAAATGCTGGAGATGGCGGATCTCTTCAGCTATTTGTTCCTCTATCTCCTTTCACTCATGTTCTTGAGCGGCAAGAAGCTTATTCAGGGTTGTCCAAGCCTCATCTACTGAACCAGCTTTTTCCAGAGACTTGAGCTCCCTCGATGGCTTCCCAGCTGCTCCACCAGCATTAGGCATGCCTTAGCCTGCGAAGGACTCCCAGTATGACCAATGTTCTCGATCTGATTTTCGAGAAGTATTCGGGCAAACTCGAAAGAGCTACCCCCAGAAAGGATGAGGTCAATACAAGATCTCATGGAAGTAAAAAATTGTTGCACCATTTGACGTGCCAGCTCTTCTATCATGTCGTTAGCTAGAGATAACCCTGTTGATGTACTCCCAGACCCCCTTTCCATGATAGGGTGAGAGATGGTAATCAGTTCATCTTGTACAGGAGTGAGGCCGACGATAGGTTCGTCAGGTTCTGAGGTAGTCAACGATACCTCCGGGACGGTTATTGTCGTAGCAGCCTCCACTGCAACATAAGCAACAGTAAACCTTGCGGCATCGAGTTCCCCAGCCGAAGTTTCAACTGTACTATCTTTCGCACTAATGTTTGCCGCAAGATCCTCTATCTGAGCTACCCCAGTGCTCTTTGCAAGCCACTAAAATGTCAGTGATGACAATAAAAAGGAGAATATTCAATACGTCAGTATTCTCTTACCAAGTTGAGGGCCTGAAGATGGCAAGTTCCTGGATAGGTCGTGTGAGGTTGAGGCCTCCCTGACCCTGACGGTCACACTTTCTTGAGGCATCCCGGTAATAGGAGCCTCAGGGCCCTCTTCCTGGGCAAGCTCTTGAATCATCTCTTCGATATGAGAGGAGGTGGTGGCTTCACTGTCGACAACCAGCCCTGAAAATCAAAAGTGAATGTCAGAACCCTTCCCTAACTTGAGAAGGAGACGGTTCAAGAAAACTAGGAAAGTACCTTCGGTAGCAGATATTATTGCTATCGGTGATGCCGTCACAGGGTCGCATCTTTGCATCTCTTCCTCTGAAATATACGAAAATTTGCTCGTATCAGGAAGAGCAGGTTCATCGATGAAATCAGCTTCTTCGCCAGAATAATACCCATGTTCTTTGGACGATGAAGATGACAGTTCAACACAAGCGGGCTCAGCAATCAAGACTTTACTACTGAGCACCCCAGTAGTAGGACTGGGATTAACAACCCGTGAAGTGGGCATCAATACACTGGGAGACCCAGGCTGCTGCATCTCAGCCCTCCTCTCATAAACTGAAGAAGGCCCAGGCTGAGTTGAAACCCCTGGGATTTCAACGTCATCCCTCCCGACCAAGTCAACTTCAGGTCGCTCAGCCTCTTCAGCCATGATGGTTTCACATGCAATTCCCCTTCTTCCAGGATCATGGGGCCCCTGCTGCGTAGACCACGAGGACGAAGAGAGGGAATCTCCTCTTCCTCTTCCTCTTCCTCCCTCTACTCCTCAACACCAGAAGGGACTACCTCGGACATTGAAGCTTCAGCCTCTGAGTATCTCCTAGCCTTCTTCGGGATAGGCTAACCCTTGGAAGTAGAGCCATGGGAACGTTTGGACACAGCCTGCCGACTCTTTTTATCGGGTTGCTCCTTGGGTGCTGCTGCTCTCGGTCCCGCCCCTGTTTCCCCTCCTGCCTCTTTCTCGGCTGCCTGATATTCCTCCATACCTCGCACGCGTTTGTTGGACTCCAATTTATCCTTATAAGATGCCTTGATCCTCTTAATACATGAGATATTTATTGAGAAACCAGGCATCTTGCTAGCCAGGGAGTACCAAGTACAGAAGCTAAGGCTAGTATAACAGTTAGGCGTCTTATGAGGCAAGCTGAAAACAGCTTTTGTCCCTCCAGCCACGCTATAATACCATGCCCGAGCACCTTCAAACAAATTCCCGCTGAAGGAGAGATTAGCATTGGGGTTACCGATATATAATTGATTATAGCCGAACTGTCGAGCAAAACGGCTCGGCATATAAGGCTCGATCGTACATGAGTTCTCTTGCTGAAAGAGCAGATACCCAGGCCGAATATTAATCAGCCACCAGAAGACTCCCGATGGCAGTCTTGTGAAATCATCTGGTCCCGCAAGATCGGAAAATTTATCCCCGTAAGATGCACCAGTAATCTCGGGGAAGCAACTGTCAAGCTGGTAGTTCGAAGCATTCAGAATACATTTCCGGACGTAGAACATATAGTAGTTGGACCAGCTCGAATTCTCCAGCTTTTGCACAAAAGGGACAAACCCCTCAAACAGAGGCACCGCCGTCATCAGTGGAGGGCAGTGCATAACGTACCAAGCCACCAAATACGTATATGGAAGCTCGACCATAGGGTTAGGGGTCTTTACTCTTGGCCTTCCCTCCGAGTCAACCTCTGGTCTACCCTTGGAGTCGACAATCGCCTCCACTTGGCACAGGCTTTTAACTTGAGCCCGTAATCCACTTTGAATTCCAGCCACCATTGCTGGAAGGAGAGCGATAGACTTTCCGTAGGCCAACAAAACTGCCGGGTACACTACATCGGCGATAATTACTTCATGTGACAGTGTTGGCACCATGCACCACTTCAGCCATAGCATAAGAAAGCCCGCCAATAGCGCCCAGTTAGAATTGGGAACTCGGGCTTGATGATGAAAACTTTCAAAAATCGTATCAGGTTTGAAAGTATTCTCATTTGACTCCATGGTGTAAGAGCTTGTAGAGGCGTTGATCCTCTCAGCGATTTCTTCATCAGTACAAGGAGCCAGACTGGTCACTGGGCTATTTTTCTCATTTATACCGTTGAATAGGTAGTTCGCCCAGGACATCTACTAAACACCCCTGTTCCTCCAGGAGGTTATTTGACCGCAGATATGGAAGTGACACAACACTTCCCAGTATGTCTCGTATACCTAAGGGCTCTCCTTCTTCAAGAGATGAAGTTCTTCAAAAGTCAGAACGTATTCTTCATAAGGGACATATCCCATAACAAGCCCTGAGACTTCATACAGATCATGAAGAGCGAGCCCCATCTCTCCGACAGGGGTGAAAAATGTGCCCGTTAAAGGATTATAGTCCTCTAGGATGCCATAGAAATTATGGAAACTTTGCAGGAGGCCATCCTGCACAGCCCTGATTGAGTGGTACAGTCCCACTTTTTCCAGCAAGGCTCCAAGTTCGACAAGGACGAATCCAACCATCTTGCCCCACCAAGATCTGTTGGAAGAATGAACCCACCCGAGCGGGCGGAAGTCGACGAGAAAATCACCCCTGACCTTCATGAACTGGTTGATGAAGGTGGTGCCAAGCTGAGGGGTTTTCCCTCTTGGATATTCAGACCTGACCAATCCGGGGAATAAAGCAAAGACCTCTTTCCCATGGCCGGCAGAGTGTATTTCTTTGGCACCTAGTCTGCCAAGAGAGACACCAGAGACAAATCGGGAAAGATCCCAGTCCATTGCGCGGTGAACAGACATATGCTGAAGATAAGATAGGGGATACATTCTCTCCATATTGGGAAGAAAGAACCTCCTATCCCCTATCTGACGGAGCCACTTATAATCTCCGTCGTGCAAAATCCTATCTTCCTCGTCAATGTCGTCACCAAAGAAGAGACAGGCTTCCATAATGGAGTATGAGAATCTGTCTCAAACAGTCCATCAGAGATAATCTCTCAGAGGGTCATCATACTGGCTTTAGAGATCCTGTCCTTGCGTTCCTTCGACTTACCAATAGTCACAGAAGTAGTTTTCTGCAGCACAAAGGTCAGATTACGATCAGCGCCGCCTACATGCCCAAAGTGACACTTTTTGGACAAAGGGTTGGAGGAGTATCGTACTGCAAAGAGAACAACACTTGATCAGAAATCTGAAAGAAATTGGTTAAGTTTTTGAAACTCAAACGCAGGAATGAATCCAGACGCAGAGATCATCAAAATCTGCGTCCAGACTCAAATAATGCGAGGCTAGCATGAAGCCCGCACTTTAAATCCAGGACTTAGAAAAATTTCTAAGTATCGGACTCAGACGCGAGATTCATTAAAACTTACGTCTGATCTTACAAGACGCAAGAATTATAAGAAGTCTGCGTCTGAACTCCTCACACTTAGAAAAATTTTTGAATGCTGACTCAAGACACAGGGCTCAATGAGGCCCGCCTTCAGCAAACAGATACGGACTCAGATTGATGAAGCAAAGATGCCGAAGTCATCAAACTCGCATCTTGTCCACCAATTCAAGAACCGCGCCTGAAGATCAAACACGGGCATGAGCTCGTGTTGGCGGTTCACATTCAAAAGGGACTTAAGGGTTAAACGAACTCTATAAGGCCCTTCAATGGCGAAAACCAAATAAGATGGTTTATTACCTGAAATAGGGGCCTCCTACATGGAGGAACCACCAATTTGAGTCTCAGGAGAAACAGCCTTCAAGGACGAAGCAACATGCCTGGCTCTTGGTGCCATCGCAACTGTGGAATCGGTGTTGAAGATGGTGAAAATGGAAAAAAGCTTCGAGCTTTTCTTAAACCTAAAAGGCTCAGCGAAGAAGAAGAGTCTTATGATGACTCTTGAAAGACTGTTGTCTTTTATAGGCACAGTGATTCTCAGAGATACGCGGCGCTTGGCTCGACGCATAATCCCTGTCTGACGCATGGCAGGCATATTAAATGCAGTGCAAAATTCGCGAGCCAAAAGGGAGATGTCCCCTCAACTCTGCTGGACGCGTGGCAACGCGCCCACAATACGGATTCGTGTTCAACAGAAAATCACGTCCCTCCGAAGATCGCGCCTTTTCAACTTGGCCAAAGTCGTGTCTACTTCACAGAGCGAAAGCTGCGTCTTCATCCCAAAAGACGCATCCCTACAAGAGGCGCGTCTTTAAAAGCAGCATGACCACTGCGTCTATAGGACTTGCATTCAGTCCTTGCTTTTGCAATTCAGTTCAACAATACACTGGCACAAGCAGATGACTATTTACCCCTAGTTCAAAGTATACCAACAACAAACCCAGAGCACTGGGGAGGTCTAGACTGTGTATCTAGACACTAGCTACGATCATTTCTGCGGCTTCAAAGGGTTTCACAGTACACTCACGAAGACCACATTCCAGATAGGATTAACCTCAGAGCATCTCAAAATGATTGTCAGTCCAATCATGAGAAGTATGAGCTCAACCAAAGTCCAAAGTATTTCGAAATCCGTCCTAGTCAACCATGGAATATCGAAAACTTTGGAGGGGGTTCTGTAGGCTGTCTAAAAATCACTAAATACAAGTCATCAAAAAGCAGAGTCCAAACTCCAGACGTAGGGCTAATCATAGCCATCACTGCAGCACCAAGACGTGAGAATTGAAACCCGCGTCTCAGCATCACTGCAGCACCAAGACGCGAGGGTTGAAACCCGCATCTCAGCATCACTGCGGCACCAAGACGCGAGGGTCGAAGCCCGCGTCTCGGCATCACTTCGGCACCAAGACGCGAGAGTCGAAACCCGCGTCTCTGCATCACTGCAGCACCAAGGCGCGAGGGTCAAAACCCGCGTCTCAGTTATAACTGCCCTCGTTATTGGGTCAATTGCCCCCCACATAATGAGGAAGTTAACCCCCATTATGGAGCATTTTTAGGGGGCACGTTCACCCCTGAAACCTCTATAAATAAGCCCCGTTGCTATAGGGAAGGGGTCGGTCAATCAGATAATTCTTGGAGAAGAATTTGGCTTGTGAGCTTCCACAGAAAACGAAAGAGAGTTCAACTCTTCAAGCAACTTGCTGCGACAAGTCAATCTTTGCCTACAATCTCTTTGAGATTCCTAGTCAACAGGAGCTGTGTTACTCCGTCTGCCATCCAAAGAGAGGATTCCCAAGAGGTCCAGACGTTCACCCGGTCAATGGAAAACAAGATTCACTCTCCACCGCCACATCAAGAAACCAGCATTAAACAAAGGGGAGATTCAAGTCTAAACATCTCCCTTCCCTTGTAGTCGGAGTGTTAATCCGCTGTAATCTTTCATTTATTCAAGAAAATTTTACAAGGAAAACTTCTCCCACCGTACATTGTCCTCAACGTATGAATTAATGCATAGATGCATGAAAATGAAGAAAGGGAAGAAAAATATTACCTTAAGGTGGTGGTTTCCGGTGGAAGTCTGATTGGTCCACAAAATACGGCACAATTGAATTTGCGTAGAGTTCGGAGGAACCCACCAGAAACCACTTTAATATAACCCACTAAAATGATGTATATATGAATGATTAAGAATTTTACCCCATCTAATTTTCAAATTTCACAAATAATTTCGGAGTCAATTTTATCAACACCCTTATCCCAAAATGGAGTGTGAAAAGACGTAATGATTGACTTAGACTTAGGAAGTACGGGGACTTATACCGACTCAGAAAATTGACTTAAGTCAAGTAAAGGTTCAGGAGTCGAGATTGGTTTAGAAAGTGGGTTCAAATCAAAAAGTTAAAACTCATGTCCACATTCATTTCCCAACAATGGAATGTGACTTAACATTGGTAATTCAAGTTCAAAAATAACAGGTGTGAGAATCAAAACTGACTCTAAAATATTATTCAAGTTGGGTGACAAAATAGGAGTCAATATTGATTCAGGAATTTGAACTGGATCAAAAATTTGAGAATCTAGGTCACATTTCTCATTGAGTTCAATTTCATAAAAATGAGAACTTGCCAATTATCAATGATACTTTCAAAAGTATGAAATTGGTTAAGTACAATATGATGATCATAAAAGATTGGCGATTCAATTTCATGATGAATTGGCATAGGATCCAATGTTGACTCGAGAATAAGATTGAAATCAAGTGAAGACACCGGAGTCATTATTAAATCAGGAAGTAAAATTGAATCATCAAGTTGAGGTTCAGGATCATATTCATTCTCAAGTTCAATTTCAAGAAAGGGATAATTTACCAAGATGTCAATGTAGTTTTCAAAATTTGGAGTTTGGACAAGTTCAAATGAGTGTGCTGAAATGGAATCTTATTTTCCAAAACAACATGATTTTTCAGCTCTAACAGAATGGTTAGTGACATCACAAATGGTCAAACAGTGAGAATGGAGAGTTTGGACCATTATATTTATGTCATGATTACGAGCGATTTGAACCTGAGTCATGACTTCAAGCAGCTTTTCATAGTTGATTAGTTTATCATTATGTTGCGATTGGACTTGAAAAGATGAAGTTTTGTTTTAGAATTTGTGGTGAAATTGTGAGTTCGTCAGATTTTGTGATTGTTGCTTGGACTTACGCATACTTATTTCCAAGATTGATGGTTTCCTAGTTTGAACTGGTGGAACTGAGTATGAATCTTGAAAATATTATGGACAAGGTGGATAAGGAGGACAGGTTGGTTGAAAATTAGACTCGGGGGAGGTGAATCCCCATTGACTCTGTGAAGAGTTGAAATTATTTTGGAAATTATGGTTATAAGATTGGGGGCATGGTTTATATTGATTCGGATAAGACCAACCAGCACACTAGTTTGGTTAAAGTTATGATATGCCGGGTTGGTAATATCCGAAAAAGAGGTCGAGGTGTAATATGAATTACCATTAAAATTGAAAAAATTGTTGTTATAACCATAACACTCTGGAAATGTCAAACCCAAACAAAGAAAAATAAACAAATAAGTAAACAAATAAAAAGAAAAAATCTAACCTAAGTTAGGTTAAACCTTAGACCTAGAGGACTCCTAACTGGTTAGACTATCCATGAGGGGTATATTGTTGAATCTGACCACAAGTTAATTGGCCAGGTAGGGGCAAGATTGTTGAGAGGTATTCGTGCTTAAAGCAACGGGCCTAATTATGCCAAACCACCAGCCTTCGGGGTTTTGCCTATCAATCCTCAACCTTAGACTCCGATTTGGCAAGAGTCAAATTCAAATCAACTTTCCCCTTAGGTCAGTCTCCAATTTGAATCTGAGATGTCCCTAGGGCCAACGTCTACTCAGTTTTAGTTAGGCTTGGGTTAGTGAGTGAGGAATTGTTTGTGGGCTAAGGGAGGGTAATGGCTTTCCCACCTTATCTTATTTATAGGACAAGCCCTTAAATCAATTTAGTGCAGTATACAAGTATATAGAAAAAAAGTAACACTCAAGCAATATTTCATACAAGAATGAACCTTATACTAAATGCTATGCACACATATTTTGGCTCCAGCACTCTTCAACAGTAAATAGAAAATGTAACGAAATAAACACGTGCCTAAATGCAAAATCTAAATCATTTTTAGCATTTACAATCAATCTTTTACTGTTGTTGTTAGAAATATATGTACAGTGAGTCAAACAAGGAAATAAATAGCTACAGATATTAACTTGCAATTCAGCCAACCTACAAAAAATACAGGTTAGTAGTTCACTCAGATTGCCACAGGAATGTAGCAAATCTGAGGGCTTCTGGGCTCTGCTTTCTTGAGCAGAGTCTAGGGCCACTTATATGTCCACTGCAGGAAAAATTTCTTGTTGTTAAACCTGCACACCAAGAACAAAGAAGAAAATTAACCAAAAAAGTAAATCTAAAAAGAGAATAACTTACAGTCCCTCCCCGGCAACGACGCCAAAATTTGATTGAGAGTTTACCTGGACACAAGAATACAGAATTTCAGAACTTAAGAATAGATAGTGCAAGGTGCTTAATATTATCGATATAGCAAATGGCTATGTGGGTTGTGATCCACAAAGAGGGACTAGCGATGGAAGCTTCTTTAGTAAGTTCTCTTTTATGCTACCATTAATGGTTAAAATTCTTCTTTAGTTTCTTAAAAGAAAATAGAAAAATGGAGTTATAGTTAAGTTAAGAAGAAAGTGGTAGATTGAGAAGGTGGAGAAAATAGAAGATTGATATATACAAAGAAATTGAAAAGAGTGATGAAAGAGTTGGGATATTGTGGTGTAGGTGATTAAAGTAAAAGAATTAAAAGAAAGAAAACTAAAACCTAAAAAACTTACTTACCTCTTCGGTGCCTGCTTACCTTTGACCCATATCGACAATGTACCTTTGTTTGAAGGCAAGCGAAGTATGACAGATAGGATCTTCCCCATTCCTAATTTACACTATGAAATGAAGGGGCAAGCTACACTACCATAAAAATGGATATCCATCACTATAAGCCATCAACGGCACTTGCAAGGGCATGGCAACTTCGAGGCTATCGGGTTCATTTGGATCCACAAACATAGAAGTGTGAAGCAAATAAAAACAAGAATAGAAAAGAAAAGAAAACTTCAATTCAATTCAAATAACAATGAAAGAAAAGATAACTTACACCGGTGTCACCCTTAGTACAAGCTTGTTCTCATTCCTTCATGAAAGTCTCCTCTCCTCTCAGTTACATAACGAAAATAAAAATTACATAAAAGAAAACTAAAAATCTAAGTTACAAACTACAGTATAGCCTAAATTCTACTCTCTGCTTGGTCATTCACTTTTTCAGTACAAAACTTGCCTTTTATAGGCAAAAACCCAGAGAGGAGAGGAGTGAGGAGATAAGGGGAGCAAACGCTCCCCTTATCTCCACCAAATGGCCGTGGATCCATGGCTTTGGCTACAGATCTGTGGCCTGAATGTGGCCAAAAGGTCACATCCAGGTGGAGGTATGGATGGTGTATGATGTGGCCTCCTTTTGTCCGGCTGGATTTGCTGTTTCAGCTCCTGGATTTGACAAAACGGCCTTTGATATCTGGCTTTAACCTATTGATTTGGGAAGATTTATTTTAACCAGTTTTTAACTTCTCTGATTTGCCATGATCTGCCCTGATTTTCTAATTTCGAATTAATTCTGAATTAAATCAGAATTTTGATGGGCTTTTGGGCTCGTTTCTTTTTCTTTTCTCTAGCAATAAGCCTGCATATAAATTAGACAATAATTAAGATTAAAAGCAGAGTTTATTATATAATAAGTGTGAGAATATGACAATAAATATACAGTATATGTGATCGATCAGCAGGTAAGGCTTTCAATTCTAAAGAAGGGGAAAGCTCACTGGAAGGATGAATCAAATTAGATGGCTCTACATTTTCTGAAATAGGATTCGAGGCCCAATTCATAGCAGACTCGACAACCTGATCAAGGTTAAAGTCATCAAATTCTAACTCAAAATCACACTCACTTTTTAATTCCTATTCTTCCCTTTGTACACTTGTCAAGTTGTCAATGAGGTTGACTTCAAATGTTTGATCCTCAACGTGTCATGGGGTTGCTTTCCTAACTTGAAGACATTGACTTCTCTAGTCATATCCCTAAAGGTTAACCTCATGGACCCATTCCTACTATTGATAATGGCATTGATAGCAGCAAGGAATGGTCGCCCTAGGATAACAGGAGTTTGAGCCCTAGGATTGGACACAGGTTGTGTCTCTAGAACTATAAAATCAATGGGGTAGATAAACACCCCGACCCGAAAAAGGACATTATTAATTTCCCCCTTAGAAACTTTCACTGAACGGTCTGCTAGTTGAATAGTGACTCGAGTTGGACTAAGATCGCCCAACCCCAGTTGTTAATAAACTAAGAATGGAAGCAAGTTGATACTTGCTCCCAAGTCAAGGAGTGCACGACTAATCTCGGCTTGTCCTATGCTGGAGGCAATGGTGGGACAACCCGGATCCTTGTACTTGACAGGGATCAGACCCGACAGTAGCTCACTAATGTTAGTGGCTAAGAAGACTTTTTTTGGATACATTAGTCTTTCTCTTCTTGGTGCACATGTCATTAAGAAATTTTGCATAGGATGGGACTTGTTGGATGACATCAAAAAGTGGCTCATTTATCTTCAGTTGATTGAAGATCTCAATTATCTTATCCATGTGTGGATTTTGCTTATTGTTTTTCAACCTATTAGGAAATGGTACTATAGGCTGATGCACCTGACTTGTTGACGAATCTGATTTGGATGGACTGGGACTAGATGATGTGGATTCTTGAGTGTGGTTGTGCTGAATGGATTTAGATGGTGTTGACACTTGATTATCAACTTTCTTTCCCGATCTTAATGTATGAACATCATTACATTGATTCAATGATTGATCCTCAGCCAAGTGAGCTTGTTGAGAATTCCTAGGATTCATTATTAGCTCACTGGACAGGGTACCTTTTTGCCTCTCATTCTGTGAATTGGCTAGTTGGCTCACTTGAACCTCTAGCCTCTGTATAGTATGCAGGAGAGAATCTTAGTTCTTCATATACCTTTTCATATTTTTCTCAAAGTCAGTCATACTCCTTTCTAGTTGAGGATTCTGGAAGAAAGATTGTGGAGCTTGGTTGGTAAAGTTTTGTTGATTGTTTGAAAAATTAGGCGGATGGTTGGAGGAATTATGATGGAAATTGAAAAAGTTGGGTTGATCATTAGAAGAATTATTGGAATGATGGAAGTGGCTTGCGTGGTTTGACCGTGAATGGTCATTATTGTTTTGGCTCCATGAGAAATTCGGGTGATTTCTCCAGCCAGGATTGTATATTGGTGCGTAAGGATTATTGTTCGGCCTTGAAAAAGCCGCAATCATCGGTTCAGGATATTGTAGTTGAGTTTGAAACATAGGACACTCCTCAAACACATGATTCATGGCTTGACAGTAAGTACAGCCCGGAGTTGGAAATTGGTTTGGGCTGACTTGATTGACTGGACTTGGTTGCTTAGTTTCTAAAGCTTTCAATCTTCTTGCTAGGTTTGCAATTCTAGCCTCGTTAGCTATGGATGATTCAATTGAATGGTGACCTCCTTTTGAAGAGATGGAGTTTGAATTCCTAGAGCTTTCACTAGTTGGTTCTCATTGGTTGGTCTTTTCAGCTAGATTCTTATATAAATCTCATCCTTCATTCTCATCCTTCTTTAAAAATCCCCCTTGGCATATGGTTTCTAAGAGGGTCTTAGTAGAGTATTCTAAACCATCATAAAAAATTGGGCATTGTCACTATTTCTCTATTCCATGATGAGGACATTGGACAAGAAGGTTTTTGAAGCATTCAAAGTACTTCCAAAACAGTTCACTTGGTTCTTTCTTGAATTGCATGATGTTCTTCCTAATGAGAGCAGTCTTATGAATTAGATAGAATTTCTTCAAGAAGACCTTGATGAAATCATCCCAGGATGTGATAGAGCCGATCGCTAAGCTATAAAGCCATTTCTTAGTTAAGTCCTTAAGAGCGAATGGGACAAATTTCAACCTAATAGCATCATCTACAAGATAAGGGATTTTCATCATTAAGCATACTTCCTCAAACTCTCTTATGAAGAAATAAGCATCTTCGGACTCTAAGCCATGAAACTTGGGGAGTGTGTTGATGAATTGAGGCTTGAGCTCAAAATTGTATTCACCAACCGATGAAAGTTGGATGCAAGACGGAAGTGAGGTTCTAATGGGTTAGAACCTATCCTGCAAAGACATCGGTTGAGCCATAACCGAATCTGGTCTTGGTTCAAACTTGGGAGGTGATGTGTTTCTAGTTAACCTAGATGAATTAGGGTCTCTTGGCTATACTTGCATACACAAACACAATCACAAACAAGTTCACCAATAGTCAATAAGAGGAACAATCAAACCTAGTCTAAGGTAACCTTGACCTTGACAACTCCTAACTGGTTGATTGTCCATAGGAGGTATAATGCAGATTTTAATCACAAGCTACTCAGCCAGGTCAGGGAAAGATTGGTGGGAGGTATCCGCGCCTAAGCGATGGGCCTAATTAAGCCAAACCACCAGCCTTCGGGGTTTCGCCCCTCAATCCCTTTCCTTAGACACTGATTTGGCAGGAGTCAAATTCTAGCACTTTTCCCTTAGGATAATCTCCTAATGAGTTCAAGATGTCCCTAAGGCCAACGTCTATCAGATTTTTAATTAGCCTTTGGTTGTGCGTGCTTGGAGATGGTTTATGGGCCAAGGAAGGGTAATGACTTCCCCACCTTATCTTTATTTGGGTTTTGCCCTTAAGATTTATTGTGCAAAGTGTGCAAGATATAAAAAAGTAACATTCACAAGTAAATATCACCCAAGAATGTTTCCTAAACTATATGCTATGCATACGTACCTTGTCTCCAGCTATCTTCAACAATAATCGTAAAGAAACGTAACAAGACAAATGCCAGGAATGTAAGTCTAAACGTTTTTTAAGCAATTAGCAATCAATCAAATTACTGTTACGTTATAAACAGGGAGTGTGAATATCAGATATAGTAGAAATAATACACAAAAACTATATTTTTGCAAAGCGATATGTCCTGCAAAAAAGAGTTTTTAGTAGTCCAAAAATTTCAAGCTTTTTTGCTACGATTTCTTGGAATTCTGTTTCCTACTTTCGAGAGTATGGGCATAGAATTTAAGTCTTCTCCTACAAAGCTTGAGCGCTAAATCTGAATTTTGACATCCCTGAAACAAGACACCAAACTTGTTAGAAAACAATTACACCGTTCCCTCCCCGGTAACGGCATCAAAAATTGATTGCAAATAAAACCCATGAGAATTACGGTCTAGCTTTGGGCTAAGGGGTCATGTCCACGAGGAGGAATGCGATAGAAGCTTTTCAATGAATTGTTAAATAAAAATAATGGTGTTGTGTTTTTCTTTTTTATATTAAAAAAGAGAATGGAGAGTAAAGGAATGATTAAAAGAAAAATTGAAAATTTAGAAAAGGCTTTGGAAAAGGTGATCTTTAAAAATATGTTGAAGATTGTTTGGTTATTTTTAATATAGGAAAAAGATCTGGGCTCACTATCTTACTACTCAATGATATTATTTTGAAATTCTTAGTGCCTCAACTTAATCATAGGCAAAAACTTAAGCTTTTGTTTCGAAAGTTTTAAGCAAAGCAAATAAGATTGTTTGGAAAAGTTTAATTCTTTTTCTTAAGAAATCCTTTTGAACTGGATGTTAAATCATCAAGTTTTCTTTCAAGTATGGAATAAAAATAAGTTCAAGTGATATTTTAATAGAAATAGAAGTTTAGAAATCCAAACCCATCCTCATGTGCCTTCAAGAACACTTTCAAAGAAGAAAAGGCTTAGTTTAAGGCATACATATGATTCCGTTAGGTTCTTTACATCAAAATCATTCAAAATAAGAGGGATCGAAGAGAGGGACGATAGTGCCCAAAAAACAAATTTAGCTACTCATGAATGATGTAAAAAAGGACATGTAAATAAAATAAGACATACCCGTGAATTAGAGTAGAAGAAGAGAAAGCTTGATCCTTTATTGATGTCCGTGAATTAGAGTAGAAGAAGAGAAAGCTTGATACTTTATTGATGTCACTTCAACTTCAGGTTACAATCACTCTATCTCTCTCTCACTGGTATATGGAATGAACTACAAATTAAAAAAACAGAGATATGACTTCTCAATACTATCTAACAAAGAACCTAAACCCTAAAAATAAAGAGAAAAACTTAAACTAACTTCTGGTCCCTTTTTCTCTAAAAAATGCAGCATTTATAAGCAAAAACCAAACAAGGGAGGGCATACAAATATATAGGGTGCAAACGCTCCTCCAACAAATCCAACCAAGCCGCAAAAACGCGACCATGGTGTGGCCAGGTGGCCATACCTATTTGGTGGTAATGCCTCGTTTGGTGATTCACATTTATCTCATGCTGGTTTCCCCGTTTTTGCTCCAGGATTTAACAAAACGGCCTTTGATCTTTGGCTTCAACCACTTAATATCGGAAGATTCATTTTAACTGATTTTCAACCTTCTGATTTGCCATGATCTGCCCTGATTTTCTAATTTTAAATTAATTCTAAATTAAATCAGAATCTTATGGGCTTTTGGGCTCGTTTCTATTCCCTTTCCTTTACCAATAGGCCTGTTCTTTATAAAGAAAAAATAAGACTTTTTAATAGGATTTATTAGATAATAAACATGATAATGTGACTATATATATGCAATATATGTGACCGATCAACAATCCAGCTGCAAAATATGAAGTTATCTTTTCTCTCCTAATAATCCTTCTCTTTAATCCTGAAACTTTTCATCCATTTGTTTCTGAATTTTTCGCTATCCTTAGACCAACTCGAACATGGAAAGATGGGTAAATCATGACAGTTCTGGCTCTTCTTAGGGTGGTCTCAGTAAAGAAGATGTTGAATTGATAGGAATCTTAAAGAGTATGATGGAAAACCATCAGAAGCAGATGGAAATCTTACACCAGGGTATGTTAATGGCACCCATGAATAGGGGCTAGGAAATGTCTCTGAGTTCAGAAAGCTGCAACCGGCTGTGTTTTCTAGTACCAAAAAGCTTTGGATGCAGAACAATAGCTAATAGATACAACAAATCTTATGAAGGCAGCCCAAATCCCAGACGAGAACATGGTAGAAGTGATTAAGATACAACTAAGAGATGTGGAAAGACTTGGTAGTTGGCGGAGAAAACGAGACTGGAAAAGCCCATCACTTGGGACCAGTTTTCGAAGAGTTCTTACAAAAGATTTTTTCGTAAGACGTCACAGAAGGAAATGGAAGAATAATTCATCAGATTGCAGCAGGAGGATCGAATGGTGGACAAATATGCTGTGAAGTTTCTAAGACTTAGTCGGCTTGCGCCGTACATGGTGGCTGATTGAGGCCAACCTGCACACAAAATATGAGATTATAGTACTTAAGAAAGAATATGTGCAAGTGCTCAATTCTTCCGCTATAGCAAGTGGTTATGCGGGTCGTGATCCACAAGGAGGGTTTGCGATGGAAGCTTTACGGTTCTTTATTGAAATCGTTAAGAAAAAAAACGATAGTTCTTCTCTGTTTTTAAGTTAAGAAAATGGAAAAAAGAATTATGTTATGTTAGAAGAAAATGAAAGATGAAGAAGGTGAAAAATCAAAAACAATAAAAGCGACTATGTACAATGAAGTGGAGAAGAAAGAGTTGGAGGAGATGGTTGGTGATCTATACTAAAGAAGCAAAAGAAAAGAAAGAAAGAAAAGTGTAGAAATACTTACCTAGGTTGAGTGATGACTTACCTGGAAACCGTTGCATGTTCTACCTTTGCTTCGGAGGCGTTCAACGCATAGATCATAAGCTCGAGCTCAGTCCCCGTGCACATTATATTGTCAAGCCTAGCAAGAACGAAGTGATGCGGATCTTAGAAGAGGAGAACGTCTTCATGAACTATCGCTGGCTCTCACGTGGCTTAGTTATACTTGCTTTGGAATTCACTTGTACACTCAACAAATACAACAAAGGTAAAGTAGAAGAGGAAGAGGAAAGCAAAACAAATGTAAAGTAAAGCGGAATAGAAAACAAACAAAGCAACTTGCTGAGATAATGAAAGAAAGGAGTAGGGTACATCGTTGGTGTCACTCTCAACATCAGCCCCTCTCTCTTACTTACATGAATCTTCTTCTACCCTAAGTTACATACACATTACATAATAAGAAAAGAAAAACCTAAAATATAAAGAATTAAAACTAGGCTAAACCCTAATCTTCTTTGGCGTCACATTTCAGCACAACAATTGCCCTTTTATAGGCCAAAAACCAAACAACCAGAATCCCGGGGAGGTCGGGGGAGCAAATGCTCCCCCTAACTCCCCAACAAAGCCGCGGAAACGCGGCCCAAGCCGCGTTTCCGCGGCCAGGGTGTGGCCAGATGGCCACACCCTGTTGGTGGGTCTCTCCGGGGGTTTCTTCTGGCTTTATCCTTTGTTGGTTTTGTCGTTTGAGCTCCGGATTCTGACGAAATGACCTTGGATTCTTGGCTTTAACCGATCGATTCTGAGAGGATTCTTCTCAACCGGTTTCAACCTCATGATTTTGCCCTTATTTTGTGAGTGCGAATTAATTCTGATTTAATTCAGAATTCTGGTGGGCTTTTGGGCTCATTTCTCTTCATCTCCTTAAGGATTGGGCCTGCAAATAAATTAGACAAATAATTAGGACAATGCAGGCTTTTATTCTAAAATAAGTATGGAAATGTAACATTAAATATGCAATATTAGCAACCAATCACACCCCCATACCTATCTTTTGCTCGTCCTCGAACAAAACAACTAAATTATACTAAGGATTATTAGACCACTTTCGCAGGTCACGCGATTGCACTGAGCATGTGCAACAAGCCGTTAAACCTCTAGGTTTCCCCTAGAGGACGAGTGTTGTCTCGTGAGGATTTTCAGCGGATTACACCCACAAAATCCATAAAGAAAGGGAAATAAAGAGTTAGTATTTTCGAAAAGCATTTTGAAAGAGAAAAATATTTGAAATATGATTGTAAGATCTAAGCAATCTATAAGTTATAGGAAAGCCGAATTTTTCATTCCTAAACTTAGTCTCTATTCAAAAATTTGTTATCAATCAAAGTAAGGAGTCAAATTGTACTTCTCATCTAGTCTATTACTTTACCCTAAGTCATATGCACTTGTGACTGTGAAAATTTTAACTAAGGGTTCATTAACTCTAACTCTTACGCCTTATTTTATATATATATATATATATATATATTTTTGGTGGTATTATTCCTTAGTTTAGGCTTTCTAATCTGCTCATGTAACGAGTCTTTAATCGATGACTCCCAAACCAGACGGTCTTAGGGCACCAGGTGAGACGACACCCCTAGGACTTAAGGACTCGAGCAAACAAGGCCACAAAACTAAGGATTTTATTATATGAACCTCTTTTAGGCGTGAACACTTATGCTTTATTAGGCACAAATACCCAGCTTAATCAGAGGACTTGTCTAATCATCTTTTGCATAAATACTAAGGCTTGCTTAGGCCAAAGCACCTAGCTAATCAATAATTAGACTTGTTTTTTTTCTTTTTTTTTCAAACTCGTCTAATTATCTTTTGCATAAATACTAAGGCTTTCTTAGGCCAAAGCACCTAGCTAATCAATAATTAGATTTGTTTATCTTTTTTTTTATATAAGGCATAAGAATCTTTGTTTTTGAACCCTAAGTGTGTAAGTGTCTGAAGTGTGCATATTTCATCAAGGTAAAGATCAAGACTAAATTACTTTGATAAATTATCTTCCTAACCCTAAAAATTAAACAAATAATCGTATTTTGACCAAGTATAAGAAATCCTAATTTGGATTTCCTATTCCTTAAAATTAACTTAATTTCTTACAAAAATAAGTCAAAATATTATTTCTATTTTTCAAAAAGTTTTTAAAAGTAAAGAAAAGTGTTTATTTTTTTTTAAAGAAAAAGAAAAGTTATGTTAGACCCTCCCCCACACCTATCTCATGCATTGTCCTCAATGTATGAATTAATTCATAGATGCATGAAAAAGACGAAAGGGAAGGAAAAGGTTACCTTAAGGTGGTGGTTCCGGTGGTGGTCTGATTGGTCCACGAAACGCGGCCCAATCCACTTTTCTTGTGTCTCGGAGGAACCCACTAGAAAATTTTTTAATATAACCCATTAAAAAGATTTGTCCATGAAGGATTTTTACTAAGTATGTGACCCCATCTAATTTTCAAATTTCATAACAAATTTCGGAGTCAAATTTGTCAACCACCTCGTCCCAGAATGGAGTATGAAATGATAGAACGGTTAACTTGGACTCAGGAAGGATAGGAACTAATACCGACTCAGGAAGTTGACTTAAGTCAAGTAAAGGTTCATGAGTCGGAATAGGTTCAGGAAGTGGGTCCAGTCAAGAAATTGAAACTCTAGTCCATATGTATTTTCAAACAATGGAATGTGACTTAATATTGGTGAGTCAAGTTCAAAAATGATAAGTGGGGGAATCAAAACTGACTCTAACATATTACTCAAGTCTGGTAACAAAACAGGAGTCAGTATTGATTCAGAAAGTTGAGCTGGATCACATATTTGAGAATCTGGGTCACATATCTCATTGAGTTCAATATCAAAAATTGAGAACTTGCCAATTTGTCAATAAGATCTTCAAAAGTGTATAATTGGTCAAGTTCAATATGATCCTCAAAGATGGGTGATTCAATTTCATTATGAATTGGTACAGGATCCAGTGTTGCCTCCGGGAAAAGATCGAAATCAGGTGAAGATACCGGAGTCATAATCGAATCAGGAAGTAGAATTGAATCACTAAGTTGGGGTTCAGGATCATATTTATTTTCAAGTTCTATTTCAGGAAAGGAAAACTTTCTAAACTGTCAATATCTTTTTCAAAATTTGGAGTTTGGGCAAGTTCAAATGGTTGTTCTGAAATGGAATCTTGATTTCCAAAACTACATGACTCTTCAGCTCTAACAGAATGGTTAGTGACATCAGAACTGGTCCAACGGTGAGAACGTAGAGATTCGACCATCATATCTATGTCACGATTACGAGTGTTTAGAGCCTGAGTCATGGATTCAAGCATCTTTTCATAGTTGATAGGTTCATTGTTTTGATGAAAAGATGAAGAATTGTCTTGGAAGTGGTAGTGAAATTGTGAGTCCAACAGATTTTTGGATTTGTGTTTGGACTCACGCATACTCATTTTCAAAATTGATGGTTTCCTATTTTGGACAGGTGGAACTGAGTATGACTCTTGAAAATATTGTGGACTAGGTGGAGAAGGAGGACAAGTTGGTTGGAAATTATGCTCAGGGGAGGTGAATCCCCACTGACTCGGTGAAGAGTTGAAATCATTATGGAAATTATAGTTATTATATTGGGGGTATGGGTCATATTGATTCGGATAAGACCAATCCGGCACACTAGGTTGGTCAAAGTTATGATATGCCGGGTTGGTAATATCCGAAAATGAAGTCGGTGTGTAATATGGATTATTATTGTAGTTGAAAAAATTATTATTATAGTCCATATCACATAATAGAATACAAACAAATAAACAAACAAAAAAGAAAAAATTCTAGCCTAAGTTAGGGTAGACTTAGGACCTAGACGACTCCTAACTGGTTAGACTGTCCACGGGAGGTCTAATGTAGACTTTAACCACAAGCTAATCAGCCAGGTCAGGGCAAGGTTGGTGGGAGGTTTTCCGTCAAAGACGTTCCTTAATTAAATAACCACCAACCTTCGGGCTTTCGGCCCTCAATCCCTTTCCTAGACACTGATTTTGCAGGAGTTAGATTCCAACATTTTTCTCCCTTAGGATAATCTCCTAATTGAGTCCGAGATGTCCCTAGGGCCAACGTCTACTCAATTTTAGTTAAGCTTGGGTTAGTGAGTGCTTGGAATGTGATTTTTGGCCTAAGGAAGGGTGATCAAATCCCCACCTTATCTTGTTAATGGGTTAGTGCCCTTAAGATCAATTTGTACAAGTGTACAAGATATGTAAGATTCACTCAAAGCGATATAAATCAACCAAGAAGTGAGTCCTACGCTAAATGCAATGCATACGTACCTTGCTTCAGCACTCTTCAACAGTAAAAGTAAATGAATTGAAAAGACACGTGCCAAAATACAAATGTCTAATCAATTTTTAACTTTTGCAACAAACTTTTTACTGTTAATTATTAGCAGGGTTTTGTGATGGCATATAAGAAATAAATATTTGCAACAAACTAGAATTTGCAAAGCTAGCAGCCCTGCAAAAACCTGTTAGTAGTCATCTCTTTACTGCCGCGGATCCGCGGCTTTTGCCGTGGAAACGCGGCAATTCAGAGGGCAATGGGTCTCTGCTTTCTAAAGCAGAGGCCCAATACCACTTGTATGTCACTGCAAACTTATTTTCCTGCTTTGCTTGCCCTGTAACCTGCAACAGAGAAGAAAATTCGTTTAGTTCTAAAAAAAATTTCAATAAAAATTCAGATTTCAATAAAAAACATGTTACCCTCCCGGCAACGGCGCCAAAATTTAATTGAGGCCAACCTGCACACAAAATACGAGATTATAGTACTTAAGAAAGAATATGTGCAAGTGCTCAATTCTTCCGCTATAGCAAGTGGTTATGCGGGTCGTGATCCACAAGGAGGTTTGCGATGGAAGCTTTACGGTTCTTTATTGAAATCGTTAAGAAAACAAAACGATAGTTCTTCTCTGTTTTTAAGTTAAGAAAATGGAAAAAAGAATTATGTTATGTTAGAAGAAAATGAAAGATGAAGAAGGTGAAAAATCAGAAAACAATAAAGCGACTATGTACAATGAAGTGGAGAAGAAAGAGTTGGAGGAGATGGTTGGTGATCTATATTAAAGAAGTAAAAGAAAAGAAAGAAAGAAAAGTGTAGAAATACTTACCTAGGTTGAGTGATGACTTACCTGGAAACCGTTGCATGTTCTACCTTTGCTTCGGAGGCGTTCAACGCATAGATCATAAGCTCGAGCTCAGTCCCCGTGCATATTATATCGTCAAGCCTAGCAAGAACGAAGTGATGCGGATCTTGGAAGAGGAGAACGTCTTCATGAACTATCGCTGGCTCTCACGTAGCTTAGTTATACTTGCTTTGGAATTCACTTGTACACTCAACAAATACAACCAAGGTAAAGTAGAAGAGGAAGAGGAAAGCAAAACAAATGTAAAGTAAAGCGGAATAGAAAACAAACAAAGCATTTACCTTTATTACTTGCTGTGACAATGAAAGAAAGGAGTAGGGTACATCGTTGGTGTCACTCTCAACATCAGCCCCTCTCTCTTACTTACATGAATCTTCTTCTACCCTAAGTTACATACAAATTACATAATAAGAAAAGAAAAATCTAAACTATAAAGAATTAAAACAAGGCTAAATCCTAATCTGCATTGGCGTCCCATTTCAGCACAACAATTGCCCTTTTATAGGCTAAAAAGAAAACAACCAGAATCCCGGGGAGGTCGGGGGAGCAAACGCTTCCCCTAACTCCCTAACAAAGCCGCGGAAACGCGGCCCAAGCCGCGTTTTCGCGGCCAGGGTGTGGCCAGATGGCCACACCCTGTTGGTGGGTCTCTCCGGGGTTTCTTCTGGCTTTATCCTTTGTTGGTTTTGTCGTTTGAGCTCCGGATTCTGACGAAATGACCTTGAATTCTTGGCTTTAACCGATCGATTCTGAGAGGATTCTTCTCAACCGGTTTCAACCTCATGATTTTGCCCTGATTTTGTGAGTGCGAATTAATTCTGATTTAATTCAGAATTCTGGTGGGCTTTTGGGCTCATTTCTCTTCATCTCCTTAAGGATTGGGCCTGCAAATAAATTAGACAAATAATTAGGACAATGCAGGCTTTTATTCTAAAATAAGTATGGAAATATAACATTAAATATGCAACATTAGCAACCAATCAGTGGCTAACAAGGAGAACCGAGTAAGTACATTCTAGCAAGACCTGAAGATGAAGATCCAGATTTATCTTATATCCCAATAGCTCAAGACGTATTCTCAGGTTCTCACCATCGCTCGAGAAGTAGAATGGGGACCGGAGAACAAGAACCAAGATAAAATCCAGAAGAGGTCGGCGGAGAGACCCTCTCAGTTAATTGATGGAGAGGACTCAGTAATGTTCCGCTGACTAAATAATCATTCCAACCTTCTCTTCCTCAGTCAGTATGCAATTTCTGCCATAAGCTTGGACACTACAAGTGTGACTATCAAATGGCAAATGGACTATACTTAGCTTGTGGGACCAGAGGTCATTTAATAAGAGATTCTCCATTCAGAAAGGTAGGAAAAATCATACTGATTCGACCAACACTTCCAGCACCACCAGTGAGAAGGAACCCAGGACCCGTTGGTAGGAGAACTCTAATTCTTTCCCAGCGATATTCCCCCAATCAGGTGCAGAGAAGACCATGGGCTAGAATAGGTGAAAGAAAGAGGAAAACATATAATTTGATAGAAGGAGGGAACACATATATCTGATAGAGTGGGAACAGGAGGTGGTGCCCAATATCCGAAATCTGAACCCTGAAGGTGCCAACTGTAGCTGTTAACCCTACTTTATCATGTCATGAGTTGGTAAATTTTTTCTTATTATAACCATTTTATCATACTATTATGACCAATCTTAGTTTTTTTGTGTTCACCTTCTTTTGCCATGTTGTCCCTATCTCTTCTGTATTCGTCCTTTTTTCGTCTTTTTCCATTTTAGTTCTTGTTATCTTTATACCAACTTAAGATATGGGTAGACTAGTAAGGTAGTGACAGCACAGTTATGGTTCGCTCTCACCCTATTCTAACATTCTTGATTCCACTGCATCGCATTGCCTTATATCAGATGGTACTTCAGTTTCGCCTTCTATTCTTATATGTATGGATGCACAACAAGGATTAGTACAGATATTGGGGTAGTCATCATTTATAGAATCAGATAGATTGTATCTCTACACGAAGAGTGTCAATATGAAATGATCTTCCAAATTCAGAATTTCTGTCAGGCAAAGCTATGATAATTTTTATATTATTTCAGTAACGATCATGATCTCTTCTATCGACCTCACTGAGCTCAGCCATAACGTCCAACAGTTTTTATGAATTTAATGAGCCATGGACCCCTCTAGCTTTTCGAAGCAAAAGTCATTGATTGTTCACCAAAAGTTTATATTTTTAGTGACATTTTCATGTTTATTTTTTATAAGTACTGCTATTTAATCATTTTATTGTTTAGTAATGTGAATGTCTCATTAATTAAAAGAGAGAAAAAAAGCCAAAAGAAGCCCGCAAGTTAAAGAGAAACTCAGGAGGGCATCAAGCCCAAGTTAAATAAAAAATTATCCTATCCTAATTCAAAGATAAAGGAAAGAATTCAAGTTTAAATTCAGATTTATAGATAATTTGTTTCCTAAGTTATCTTGAAAATAAAGTTATTTTAAATTTCAGGATGCAAACGAGGATTCCAAGGATAGATCTTTAGATGAATGGATGAGATGAAGCCACGCACCAAAGTGTTTGCCTAGACTCCACAAAAAGGCCATGCCTCCCCCTTTCTTGTCACGAAAACGTCGTGTTTCTGTGGTCGCAAGTGTGGCGGTTTGGGGGAAGTATTCTGCAGGGATTCTACTATTGGGATCTACTATAAATACCCCTGCAAAATAATAGAGGAAAGGCATCTTAGAGAATCAATTTAGGGTTTTCTTTAGATCTATTTTCTTTCTGAATTTCCATTGTATTTTCAAGTTTTTTACTTTGAAGAAGATTTGTAAGAAGGAGAAGCCATTATAATTTGAGATGACAGATCAATACAAGATGCTTTTGTTCTTCTCATATTTCTTTTATTATTTACTTGCCTTTGCTCTTTTTTGCTTCTTTATTTCATGCAAACTTCTTATTCAAAAATCATGCTTTGTTTCTCTTCCACCATGAGTAACTAAATCCCTTTTTCATGACTTGCTAATTTTACCACCATGGACTTATAGTATTGAATAGAGAACCCAATTAAATTTCATGCATGCTTAAACTCTTGGTTTATTTTAAAGGCACATGATGATGATAATTAGGTCAGCCACTTGCTAGTACTCTTTAACTATTTTTCTTAATCAATGCTTAACCATTGTCTTGATATTTTAATATTAAATTTTAATTAGAGCTATTTCAATTAGAACCATGTTATTTGTCTTATGCGTTTTACTTGAATCCTAGGATAATTTATCATGTTTAGGATTTAGCGTGAAGGTAATCTCTAGTTGTTATTATTTGTTTATGGTAGTAGACTATTAGCAGGTTGTGATCTTTCTCTACATTGATAAAAACTAATTTTTTTTCAACCAATCTCTTTCTTTAAGTTCTACAAACAAAAAAGGAAAGTTTAAGGAAACAACAATACCGAAACGCTTCCATCGCATTTCTCCCTGAGGTTCGACCCGTATAGCCCTCGCTACACAGTTAAATGGCAAAGATTTAGAGTCTACGACAATCAAACAAATGTTGCCCAAAAGGTTACACTCTCCAATTGTTTAGAGTTTTGATGATAACAAAACAAATAAGAGCTATTTGGTACTAATAAGTTTGTTCAAGATAAGTTTCAGGTTAGTACCATATTTGGAGGCCATTCTTAGCTTTTGCAAGAATTTCTAGGTTCATGGAGCATATAAGGCAAATGGCAAAGCAAGGAAGGAACATAGAAGAGAAGGCTCTAGCAAGGCATTGCTTGACTCAAGACTTCATTTTGGCTCAAGAAGACTTCATTAGATTTGTTTTAGTTTATAGTTTTGTTAAAGAATTGTGAATAGGTTTGAAGCTCAAAGTTCCTACACACACATTTTTACGCACTTGTCTTTCCTAAAAGATTTCTCCTATAATATGTACAAAATATTTTTAAATACAATCTTTTGCTTACAAACTCAATTTTATGTTTTATACATATCTCTAATCAAAACTATTTTGTTAAATTTAAAGATCTCCTCTAAATTCTTTTTCAAACTCAGTTTTTGGCCTGAGCCGATTGACCGTCCGGTCGACCGACACTAGGTCAGGTCAGAACGGTCGACCGACCCAGTCAACCGAGCTTCTGGCAGTTTGGTGCGTGCATGTGTGCACGTTTTTCGGTCGACCGGGCGGTCGGCCGACTGAAGTGCAGTTGCTCTCTGTTTGTGATCGGTCGACCGAGAGCCTGCAACGGCTCTTTTATTTGAACCCAGTCGACCGGTCGGTCGACCGAGAGAGTCGTTTCTGCCATAACGGCTAGTTTCTAAACACGTTTTAAATTTGTCTTTTTCCTCTCTAAACGAGTTTAAATGATATTTTCTGAATCTTATACTTCCTAATTGCTATTTAATGGGTTTACTCTTTAATCCCTAGCCCTATCCTATAAATAGGGGTGATTAGGGTTAGGTTTCCAACAACAATCATTTGCAAAAATATTCAAAGTTTAAAGGCTTTCAAAAGAGTTTTGTTCTTGGTTTTTGTGCAGAAAAATCTCTCATTTCTGAAGTTTCAGTTTCAAAACTCTCTCAAATTTCTCTCTTTTTCCACTTACAATACTTCCTACTCATTATTCTACAAGGATTTTGTAAGGGAAGAGAATTTTACAAAGAGAGTTTGTGGTCTTTTGATCACCAAGAGAAAACTTGTACTTGAGATTGTGGAGTTGGGTACTCCGGTGTGATTGTAACTCTTTGTGAAGTTATAGTGGTTAGAAATCTTTCTGGGTGAAGGCGGGGACGTAGAGCTGGGTGCTCGAACCTCGAAAAAATTCTCGGTGTTTGCGTTTGGTTTACCTGCTCTTTTTTTTTATGCTCTACTTTCATTGCTCTTATTACTTGCTCTCTACATTCATTACTATATTCACTTGTTTGGGTGATTGTTGCATCATAATTTTTTTAATTCTGCATTGATTAGCATTATCACCTATTCACCCCCCTCTAGGTGATTTCAATTGGTATCAGAGCTTGGACTCTAGGTTTTGGCTTAACATCCTTAGAGAGATCCTAAAAACTTGCTAATCAACATTTGCATTCTTTCATTCATTCACTAGTAAACATGGCCGATAATATCAAAACCCCTCCTAAATTTGATGGACTTAATTTCCCCTTTTGAAGGTTAGGATGACTATTTTTCTACAATCTTTAGGTAGCTTAGTTGCAAAATCCTTGACCAAACCCTATGTTAGACCCGATAGTGAGGAAAGCACTTGGTCCAACTTTACCTTTAGAGAATATGAGGCTAATTCTAAGGCCCAAAATTCCCTTCTAATCGCCTTGAATGAGGATGACCTTACACGGGTAATACATTGCCAATCCGCCTATGAGATTTGGCAACATTTGTTGGTCACACACGAGGGGACATCACAAGTAAAGAGAGCTAAGATAGATCTCTTGAGGTCCCAATATGAAAGTTTCAAAATGATTGATGATGAGTCTATTGATTCCATGATTACAAGGTTTACTAAAATTACCAATGCTCTTTTCTCTTTAGTGATGATATTAGCAATGACCAAAAGGTGCGAAAAGTGATTCGAGCTCTTCCTTCATCATGGGAGATAAAGGCTACCACCTTGAAAGAGTTGAATGACAAGGATGAAATGGATCTCATAAGTCTTATTGGAAACCTTAAGACTCATGAGATGGAAAAGAAGGCAAGAGAAGAAGCGGCTCCTCAAAAGAAGAAATCCATAGCGTTCAATTCTTCCTCCACTCTTGATGACGATGAAGAAGATGAAGAAGATGATGAGGAGCTATCCCTCCTTGTAAGAAATGTGAAGAGGATGTACCGCAAGAACAAGCTAAACTTTAGAAAGAAATTGGAAGGGAGAGGAGAGAAGAACCATTTGCTACAATTGCCGAAAGCCCGGACACATCATGGCCGATTGCCCGGACTTCAAGAAAAAGGTGACTTCCTCCTTCAAGCAAAAGAGACCGGTTGATAAGAAAGCTTACAAGGCCACTTGGGATTCGGAAAGCGAGTCCGAAGATGAGGTGGATACGGCAAACATGTGTTTCATGGCAAACACACCCAAGGTAACCACTCAAACTCATGATGATGAAGATGAATTAAGTAGAGAAATGCTTGTACATGCTTTTGTTGAACTTTCGAAAAGCTATGATGATAAAAAGGTAGAATGTTCAAAATTGGAAAAAGAAATTGCTTTTCTTAAAAATTAACTTGCTATTGTTTCTAAAGAAAAGGATGAAATTTCTTCCCATCTTGTTTCTACTCAAAAAGAATTCATGCTTACAAAGTTGCTTGTAAAGCAAAATTTCCAAAAATTGATGAAAAAGAAATTTATTTGTTAAAAACTAGAATTGTTGATTTTGAAAAGGTTTTGAAGGATTGTGCTTTCAATACTAAAAAACTTGAGGAAATGTTTTCAAAGAAGCACACTTCTCATGTTAAAAATTCTTATGCTCATCATGCTCACTCTTCACATAACACTCATGTTAAATCCACTCATGTTCACAATTCACATGCTCACAAGTCACACACTCACTATGCATTTAAATATGGTAGAGTTTATCGATGTACTTATTGTGGTAAGAATGGACATCTAGCTAAGTTTTGTTATGACCAAATAAATAGAACAAATAATCTTTTATGGGTTCATGACACTAACTCTTTAGGACCCAAGAAAATGTGGGTACCAAATTCAAGTCCTAAATTATTTGATGTAGGTACACACCAAGGCTCCAAGACGTAGGGAGCGGTGGTACCTTGATAGTGGTTGTTCAAGACACATGACATGGGATATCAACAACTTTACAACCCTATCAAGGTACATTGAAGGTGGCACCGTCACCCTCGGAGATGACTCCAAGGGCACAATCATTGGTATAGGTAACATTCAAATTGGTGCATCTCCTATTATAGAAAATGTTGTACTTGTTGATGAACTTAAACATAATTTGCTTAGTATAGTCAACTTCGTGATCATGGTCTTAAAGTTATTTTTGATGATACTTCTTGCAAAATTTTTGATTGTAAAACCAATGATTGTATTCTCACCGGATTTCGTGAAAATAATGTTATATCATAGACATGGTTAATTTGGATTGTTCTACTAAATGCTTGAATGCTTTTGATGAAAATTCTTGGCTTTAGCATAGAAGATTAGGACATGCATTTTTTGATCATCTTGCTAGGATTAATTCTAAGGAATTAGTGAAGGGTATTCCTTGATTAAAGTTTGAGAAAGACTGCATTTGTGGTGCGTGCCAACTTGGGAAACAAACCAAGTCTTCCTTCAAACCAATCAAGGATATCATGTCAACTAGGCCATTAGAATTAATTCATATGGATCTTTTTGGACCAACTAAAACTAAAAGCTTAAATGCTAGTAGATATGCATTTGTTTTAGTTGATGATTTTTCCCGTTTCACTTGGGTTTTCTTTTTGGAACACAAAGATCAAACCTCTTCACATTTAAGATTTTTCGAAAAAGAGTTGAAAAAGAAAAAGGTTTTTTGATTTTGAAAATAAGGAGTGATAGAGGTGGTGAGTTTGTTAACCAACCCTTCATGACTTATTGTGATGAAAAGGGAATCAAGCATGAAATGTCATGTCCTAGAACTCCACAACAAAATGGAGTTGTAGAAAGAAAGAATAGAACACTTCAAGAGATGGTTAGGACTATGATAAGTGAATATGACCTCCCTCAATATCTATGGGGCCGAGGCCGTAAACACCGCATGCTACATATCAAATCGTATTTATTTGTGTAAAAATTCTTCCAAAACATCTTTTGAAATGTATCATTCTAGAAAACCAAATGTTTCATATTTCAAAGTTTTTGGATGCAAGTGTTTTGTTTTGAATACTAAAGATAACTTGGGTAAATTTGATGCTAAGGCTTATGAAGCATATTTGTTGGATATTCTACTACTAGCAAAGCTTATAGAATATTCAATAGATCTTCTCTTATCATTGAAGAATCCATGCATGTTAAATTTGAAGAATCTAATGTGGTTGTTGAGAATGTTGTAGAGATTGACCCATTAGGTGATGACATGGAGAGACTATCCTTGAAGGACTCACCCGCTCAAGAAGAAAAGCAAGAACCCATTGGTGATGTTCAAAAGGATGTGGAGGAAAGCTCTCAACCGCTTCCTAAAGATTGGAGATACACTACAAATCATCCCAAGGATCTCATCTTAGGTGATGTATCTAAAGGGGTAACAACTCGCTCCAAACTCCATGACTTGTGTGGTAACTTTGCTTTCATTTCTCATTTTGAACCCAAAAACATCCTCGAAGCTGAGGGGGACTCATATTGGTTGCTAGCCATGCAAGAGGAACTCAATCAATTTGAGCGCAACCAAGTTTGGCACCTTGTTCCTAGGCCTCACGATAGACCAATAATTGGTACTAAGTGGATCTTTAGAAACAAGATGGATGAGTCCGGAAATGTCATTAGGAATAAAGCTAGGTTAGTGGCCCAAGGTTACACTCAAGTTGAGGGAATTGACTTTGAGGAGTCCTTTGCACCCGTAGCACGGCTTGAAGGCATACGGATGACACTAGCTTTTGCATCTTTTAAAAATTTTAAACTTTTTCAAATGGATGTAAAAAGTGCATTTTTAAATGGTTTTATAAATGAAGAAGTTTATGTTGAACAACCTCCCAGTTTTTGTTGATCATATTCATCCTAATTTTGTTTTAAACTTGATAAAGCTTTGTATGGATTGAAACAAGCTCCAAGAGCTTGGTATGAAAGGCTTTCTAGTTTTCTCATTTCAAATGATTTTGTTAAAGGCAAAGTAGACATAACATTATTCACTAAGCATGTTGATGGTGACATTTTAATTGTGCAAATTTATGTTGATGATATAATTTTTGGTTCTACTAATGAGTTTCTTTGCAAGGAGTTTAAAAAGGTTATGCAATGTGACTTTGAAATGTCTTTAATGGGTGAATTGAACTTCTTTCTTGGACTCCAAATCAAGCAATTGCAAGATGGGATATTCATATGTCAAGCCAAGTACGCAAAGGAACTCGTAAAGAAATTTGGACTTGAAGGTTCAAAAGTTTGCAACACTCCCATGGCAGCTACAACCAAGCTTGATAAGGATGACCAAGGTAAAAGTGTTGATATTAAGTTATATAGAAGCATGGTAGGTAGTTTGTTGTATTTAACGGTAAGTAGGCCGAATTTAATGTTTAGTGTGTGTCTTTGTGCTAGATTTCAATCGTGTCCTAAAGAGTCTCATCTTATTGTGGTAAAACGCATTATTCGTTATATTAAGGGCATAATTAGAATGGGTCTATGGTATCCAAAAACCGGAGATTTCTCAATGACGAGTTATTCGGATGCCGACTATGCGGGTTGTAGAGTGGATAGAAAGAGTACTAGTGGGACATGTCAATTTCTTTGTAATTGTCTTGTTTCATGGTCCTCTAAGAAACAAAATTCGGTAGCCCTCTCAACCGCCGAGGCGGAGTATGTTGCCGCGGGGGCTTGTTGTGCACAAGTCCTTTGGATGAAACATACTCTCCTTGATTATGATTTGCATTATGACCATATAAAAATATTTTGTGATAATACTAGTACTATTCATATGACAAAGAATGTAAATCAACATAGTAAGACAAAAACACATTGAGATTAGATATCACTTTCTTAGAGATCATTTTGAGAAAGGTGATATAGATATTGATTATGTTTCCACGAATTTGCAACTTGCCGATATTTTCACTAAACCACTTGATTTTAGTAGATTTTTCTTATTTGTGGTGAACTTAATGCTTGTGTTATTGATAAAAAAAATTTTAATCCCTTTTTGATGTATGACAAAAAGGGGGAGAATGAGTTTATATGGAAATATAAGTTTATATGTTTTGGTTCCATATGAGTTTATATGCTTTTGGTTTTTGCAAAGTGTTTTATGAATTCTTGTATTTGAGTTTAAGTGTCTTGCAAGTGTTTTATGTTTCATGGCTTTTTTCTTGTATTTGATTTTAAGTGTCTTGCAAGTGTTTTATGTCTCATGGCTTTTGCTTGCAATTCACCTCTCTTTTATTTGTATTGTATAGCATAATTTGAGGGGGAGCTTTCACCTCCCCTATATTTTTTATCATAGCGTATTTGTTTTGTCATCATCAAAAAGGGGGAGATTGTTGGCCCAAAAGGTTACACTTTCCAATTGTTTAGAGTTTTGATGATAACAAAACAAATAAGAGCTATTTGGTACTAATAAGTTTATTCAAGATAAGTTTCAGGTTAGTACCATATTTGGAGGCCATTGCTTAGCTTTTGCAAGAACTTCTAGGTTCATGGAGCATATAAGACAAATGGCAAAGCAAGGAAGGAAGGAACATAGAAGAGAAGGCTCTAGCAAGGCATTGCTTGGCTCAAGACTTCATTTTGGCTCAAGAAGACTTCATTAGATTTATTTTTAGTTTATAGTTTTGTTAAAAAATTGTGAATAGGTTTGAAGCTCAAAGTTCCTACACACACATTTTGCGCCCTTGTCTTTCCTAAAAGATTTCTCCTATAATATGTACAAAATATTTTTAAATACAATATTTTGCTTACAAACTCAATTTTATGTTTTATACATATCTCTAATCAAAACTATTTTGTTAAATTTAAAGATCTCCTCTAAATTCTTTTTCAAACTCAGTTTTTGGCCTGAGCCGGTCGACCGTCCGGTCGACCGACACTAGGTCAGGTCAGAACGGTCGACCGACCCAGTCGACCGAGCTTCTGGCAGTTTGGTGCGTGCATGTGTGCACGTTCAAAGTTTAAAGGCTTTCAAAAGAGTTTTGTTCTTGGTTTTTGTGCTGAAAAATCTCTCTCATTTCTGAAGTTTCAGTTTCAAAACTCTCTCAAATTCTTTCTCTTTTTTCACTTACAATACTAGAGCTTCAATCCTACTCATTGTTCTACAAGGATTTTGTAAGGGAAGAGAATTTTACAAAAGAGAGTTGTGGTCTTTTGATCACCAAGAGAGAACTTGTACTTAAGATTGTGGAGTTAGGTACTCTGGTGTGATTGTAACTCTTTGTGAAGTTATAGTGGTTAGAAATCCTTCTGGGTGAAGGCGAGGACGTAGAGCTGGGTGCTCGAACCTCGGAAAAATTCTCGGTGTTTGCGTTTGGTTTACTTGCTCTTGTTTCTTTCTCTACTTTCATTGCTCTTATTACTTGCTTTCTACATTCATTGCTATATTCACTTGTTTCGGGTGATTGTTGCATCATACTTTTTTTAATTGTGCATTGATTAGCATTATCACCTATTCACCCCCCCTAGGTGATTTCAACAAATACTTTTCATATTCTCTGTATTCTTTTTGGCAATCAAATTTTAGCGTCATTGCTGGGGAGGGAACGATATACATTATTTTCTAACTAAATTTTTCTTTATTTGTATGTACAGGGACAATTACAGGAGTTGGCATCTGCAAAGAATTAGAAGCACTTCATAGACACTGCC